>CM047884.1:6767704-6878769 GCA_026212405.1 Petrea volubilis
TCAAGAATCTGGATAACTCTTTCAGTCTGTCCACTGTTGTGGGTGATAAGCCGTACTAAAATTCAACTTAGTCTCCAGAGCCTTCTGCAATCCTTGCCAAAATTTGAGACAAAACGAGGGTCTCGGTCAGATACTATACTTACTGGGACACCGTGTAAGCGAACAATCTCATTTTATAGATTTCTGCCATCTTATCTAGTGAATAGGTCTTAGCAAATGCAATAAAATGGGCGCTTTTGTGAGTCTGTCCACAACCACCCATAGTACATCGTGACCTCTTTGTGTTCGTGGTAGTCCCATAACGAAATCCATCGTAATGTGTTCCCATTTCCACTCAGGGATTGGAAGAGGGTTGCAATAACCCAAAGGGCTTCTGGTGGCTTGCTTTAACTTGTTGACAAGTTAAGCACTTGCCACAAACTCTGCTATTTGCCTTTTCATTTGGGCCACCAATACTGTTGTCTCACATCTTCATACATCTTGTTTGTCCCTGGATGTATTGTGTACTTGGTGATGTGGCATTCCTCTAATATCTCCCTTTTCAGCTGCTCATTGTTTGGAACACATATTCGATTTCGAAATCTCAAGATTCCATCATCTGGCAAGGCAAACTCCTTTTCTTGGCCACGGTTAACTCTCTCTTTAACCCTTCGGAGTTCGTCGTCCATTCTTGTGCTTCTTTAATTCGCTGAAGTATCATGGGCTGAGCATGTAGTTGTGAAAACACAACTCCAAACTCCCGTTCTTTAGGTTTCCAACTTGAGATGTCTTCTAGCAATTTCCATTCTCGTGTCATTAAGCAGGCTAGACTGGCCTTCCTACTTAAAGCATCAGCTACGACATTCGCTTTACCCGGATGGTATAGAATGTCGCAATTAAAATCAGCTAGCAATTCTAACCATCTTCGTTGTCTCATATTCAACTCTTTTTGAGAGAATAAATACTTGAGACTTTTGTGGTCAGTAAATACTTCAAACGAAGTACCAAAAAGGTAATGTCTCCACTTCTTAAGAGCAAAGACAATGGCTGCCAGCTCTAGATCATGCGTTGGGTAGTTTTCTTCATAAGGTTTTAACTTCCTCGAAGCGTAAGCTACTACCCTTTTATTCTGCATAAGTACACAGCCTAGTCCTTCTTTGGACGCATCTGTGTAGACTACAAACCCTTCATTCCCCTGTGGCAGAGTTAATACAGGGGCGGTGACCAATCGATCCTTCAATTCTTGAAAGCTAGTTTCACAATGGTTATCCCAAATGAACCGCACTTTGGCTTGCGTTAGTCTGGTTAAGGGGCGAGCAATCTTGGAGAAATCCTTGATAAATCTCCGATAATACCCAGCCAAACCCAGAAAACTTCGCACCTCCGTGACAGTCGTTGGTTGCTTCCATTCCACTATGGCTTTCACTTTTCCTGGATCAACTGCAATCCCATCCTTCGACACTATGTGTCCTAAAAAGGCCACCTGTGTCAGCCAGAATTCACACTTGCTGAATTTGGCATACAATTTCTCTTCCCTCAACGTCTGAAGTACTATCCTCAAGTGCCTTTCGTGCTCTTCTTCCGACTTAGAGTAGACCAGTATGTCATCTATAAAGACAAATACAAATTGGTCTAGGTATGGTCGGAATATCCGGTTCATCAAGTCCATGAACATTGTCGGGGCATTCGTTACACCGAATGGCATCACCAGAAACTCGTAGTGACCGTACCGAGTATTAAGGGCAGTCTTAGGGATATCTTCCTCTTGAATTCGTACTTGATGATATCTGATTTTCAAATCCAGTTTCGAATAAACTGAAGCTCCTTGAAGCTGATCAAATAGCTCATCAATGTTTGGTAGAGGGTACTTATTCTTGATGGTAATTTGGTTAAGCGAACGATAGTCGATGCATAACCTCCAAGTTCCATCTTTCTTCTTGACAAATAGTACCGGAGCTCCCCATGGTGATGTGCTCGGGTGGATAAACCCTTTATCGAGTAATTCTTGTAGTTGGGTCTTAAGCTCATTTAACTCAGCAGGGGCCATCCTATAAGGAGTTTTAGAGATCGGAGCCGTTCCAGGTAACAACTCGATTACAAATTCAATCTCCCGATGTGGAGGTAAGTCCTTCAAATCATCAGGGAAAACATCGGGGTACTCATTTACTATGGGCACCTCTTCAAGCATCTTCTTATCTTCCGACTTATTCATGATATGGGCTAGGAACGCATAATTGCCCTTCTGTAGCAGTCGATTGGCTTGTAGAGAAGAGATAATGGGTAATGCGGGTGTGGTTTTGTTCCCTACGATTTCAATGATAGGTTGATTCGGGAAACAGAGCCGCACAACTTTGTGATGACAGTCTACTTGAGCGTAGTGTGTTGCTAGCCAATCCATACCCAAAATAACATCAAAGTCATGAATGGGTAGTAATACTAGGTCAGCAGTCATCTTTTGGCCACCAATTTCAAGTGCACAATCTCGATAAACTAAGTCCGTCTTCCATTTAGTTCCAAGGGGTGTTGTGATTTCTAATTCGTAAGGTAAGGCCTCAGGTTGCACTTGTAAGCTAGTAAAGAAACTAGTCGATATATATGAATGCGTAGAACCAGGATCCATTAACACTTTAGCAAAATAACGGTCGATGAGAAGCGTACCTTCCACGACCGCCGAATTCTAGACCTCAGCCTGGTTCATAGCAAAGACCTTCCCTTGAACTCGTGGCTTCTCCACTTGCTTCCCATTGCCCTTTGTATTCTTTCCAGTATTCGGGGTTGGCACTGGTTTGGACTGAGGGCAATTCAATACAAAATGCCCACGACCTCCACAAGCTTCCAAATCTTTCTTTTCTTAAGTTCAACAAAGTACATAGCCTCTACCTCCCCCAATTCTCAAGGTCCTTATCTCAGTACTAATTTTTTTTTTTTTTTTTTACCAAAAGATACGTTTTCGCAAACATATAATTCAACCTTATATAAAATCCATTAGATGCACTAGAGGTTTTAGCAACTTCACATATACTCGTGGTGACTCTCGAGTAGGTTCCTATAGGTTCAAGAGGTAGATTTTACACACGTCGAACTTAAGTCACATAATTTCACAAGTATTTACAACTATTACCCAAAAAAAATTCGCCTTATACTCAAATTAGTCAAGTATTTGCCATTTAGGGGAGCAAAGTATGCACTGGTCGGCCGCCCAGCCACACCCGCCACCCTGCATGTCAAACACATCTCAAGGAAATTCATTCCTACTTAACCTATTCGGATCAAGTCTATCTCCTTTCTATTCCAAAATCTTACGCCGAGGATCCTTACCCAGCATAGCTTAGGCGTAAACCCAAGCTCTGATACCACCTATGACGACCCCGAAATCCCTTTATTATTATTATTAGTCTTATGGCTATTATTAGATTAATACTATCATTATTGGCTACAAACATGCATACATTTTTAATTACAACGTATAAGGTACATTACATAAGGGTACATCAACAAAAGAGAGTCTCGACTTGCTAGTTTACTATTGATACATAGCAAAAGCAAAAACCCAAAACAGGTACGCAGCGGAAAATCCTACATCCTTCTTCCTAATAAAATGCTTCAAAAGGTTCCTCCTCCTCACCATCATAAAAGCTATCTTCGGAAGCATCTAAAATATAATATAACATCGAATCAACATACCTTGAGTAGAAACACTTCTTTATACACATAAGGTGCTCGGGTGTCAAGTGCACATTAGTTACACATAGCACATATATAATTTCACACTTTCTACCTTTCGTCACCTGACAGTGACCCTTATAACTACCCGGGCCGAAATAACAACCAGCACATTTCTCCCGCCAGCCTTATCCTCCAATGGTCGTATCCCGGGCATACGCCTTAGTATTGTTCTACGACCCTCTCTCTTGAGTAGATCCCTCCGTCTACCCAAGGGAGGGATTAGGAGATGGAAGGGTGGTGAACTCTCCCGGCTACTCAATAGTATGTCCCGGTGGAACACCCCCCAGACCATTCCAGCACATATGGGCCCATTCACACAATTGCAATTTGTTCACATATGCACATCATCATAGTTTAGCAAAGTAAGCTCCACACGTATAAATGAAAGCTTTATGTTTGCTTATTAAGCATATGTAAATAGATAGTAGCAAAATATGTAAATAGATAAAATATAAATATAAATATATAAACATAACCAGTATAAATATATAAATATAAAGACTAAAATATAACTAGTATAAATATACTTAAATATATATATAGATTAAAAGATAACTAATATAAATATATAAAATATATAAAATGTGATATAGATAAGTTTATATATATAAAGATGATAGAAAAATATATAAACTATATAAAGTGTAATATAGATATAAGAGGATTGAAATTATCTACATATATATATAAACTAATAAAATGAATATAATTATATATATACTTATACGTACCATATATATATATATATAGATTAAAGTAGTCTTACTAAGTATTACTAAGTGTATAATTAGTCTATAATAAGTAGACATATATATATACGTACATAACTATATATAGATATATATACCTAATATAATATGAATTAGCTAAATGAATAGATAACAATACTTTAAATATTTATATATATATATATACATACATATATATATATATATATATATATATATTTCTATAATCATCAAAGTAGGCATAAAACTATACAATAAAGTATAATAAATAGATATATGGAGCTTTCTTCACAATTACTTTCAAGACAACATAGGATATTCCCCTACTAGCTCATTTAAAGAATCATGGTCTCATACTACCTCATATAAAGCATAGAACTCACATAATAATCCAAATAAAACATAAGAATGCCATGTTATTGTAAAAAGGCACAATAATCACATAGTTTTCCAAGAAAGCATAGTAAGCACATAGAACTCCAAATAAGCATACTAATCACATAAGATCTTCAAGATCATGCTCATAATACTATCCATCCTTCAACTTCCTTCCAACAAGAGTTAAACATGATAAAATGAACTATAAAGTAACATGAAGCTAGCAACATAACTAAAACCCTCAACTTGGAGGTATGTTTGGCAAAAGCTCTCACTCTAGGCCATTCAAGCTTGTTCTTTTACATTGCATGGGCACAAGAGTATGGAAGCTTGCCTAATCTCCTCAAGAAGAAGAAGAAAAACCCTCTACTTAAGGTATAAAGAAGAGTTCCTACCTTAGTTCTTCAAAGTGTGTAGTAATTTGGAGGAAGTGAAGTGTTTGGAGGAAAAAAATGAAAGAGAGTGTAAGAGCAAGAGAGAGTGCACGGTTTTGGGCTGGAAAAATGGCTGAAAAATGAGGATTTTGGTATATATGGTCTTGTGTAATTATCTTCCATGTATTAGACACAAATATCCAATTATTAAATTCAACTAAATACCTATTCCATACATTATACATGGCTATATATGCTTACACCTATTCTTACTAAATACCATGTATATGTATGTGGGTATGTGTGTGTGTGTATATGTAGCCATGTACATCACCACTAATATATAGTTATTTATGTATATGAAGTTCAAGAGTATGTATTAGTAAAGATATTTTGATAAAATATAAAATAAAATCAACTAAAATCAAACAAAAACCTATATAATCTGAAACTCTTATTTATTAAGTATTTTATTGCTTATTTCTCAGGAAAAAATGAAATTTGGGGTTGGAGAGGTGAAAAGACCAAAATACCCCTTGTTTTGCCAATTTTTCGAAAATTGCCCAAAGATAGAAATAAAATTGTAAAAATTCGAAAATTAATTTTTATAAGTCAAATAAAACCTATAATATTTATTTGTATTATTATTTTAATTTTTGGATAATAATTAAGCATTTTCAAAATTAGATTTCAAATTAATAACTTAAATACGATGTTTTCCGAAAATTACTAAAAATGCTTGGAAAAATAGGTAAAAGTTGAAAATAATCTATTAAAAATTTCTGGAAGTTTAGAAGGATCAAATGCATGAAAGTTTAAAAAATATTTGGAATTTATAATATTTTATAAATATTTAGGTAGTAAAATGCTCACTAGTTCACAAATAAAATCATATTTGAAAAAATAATCTCTAGAAATCAATAACTCACAAAATAATCCTATAAATTTTGTATAATATAAAATAGGTAAATAAGGGATTTACCGGGTCGTTACAACTATAATAATGGTTGTGTAAAAAATTCATTGCTAACCTGTATAGCAGGTAGCCTTTCTAATTTACCTGCATAACAGGTTGCAAGTCATATATAGATTAATGGTTTAGATTAAATATCACAAATCTAATGGCTAGAATTAAAGGTGACTAACGTTAGTCACCTACGAACTGTGACTAACGATAGAATTTCCCTAGAAAGTAAATTCTAAAGTTCAAAAATGAAAAAGAATTTAATAATAAATCTCTCTTGTTTTTTAATTAAAAAGGGGCCATATTATATAAAGCCCTCCGTTGGTTTAGCGGAGTTATTGAAAACCCTCTTTGATTGAAAGATTGGCAAAAAACACCCCGTGAGTAAGAAAAACGCCCCTTCTGTTAGTTCAAATTTAATAGCGTTGATTTTATGCCAAAATGCCCGCTATACCCTTATTATAGGAGGTGTTGGCTTTTAATCTAGAAAATGAACAGTTCGGATTGATTTTGAAATGTAAACTTAAAATATTTAAATAAAATAATATTTTGAATATATAAAATATGATATAGATTATATATATGTATATACATATATAGCCACACTCATATAACACCACACACACACACATACATATAATCTTACTCACACCACACACATACTAGACACCACAAACACAAACAAACACAAACCCTGGAGCACAATGACACATACACTACCAACTATCAGTTGGTCTAGTAAGATGAGACGTTAGATCCCTTAAGCAAAGGTCAAGGGTTCAATGGAGCAATTGGGTTGGGAGGGTTACCCCCGTAATGGGCCTTTGCAGTACCCGATTCAAATTAGTCAGCAAATGAACCGAAACTGGGTGGATAAAACAAAAAAAAAATGACACATACGCTCAAATACACACAGACAACACACAACACACACCACACAACACAAACACACACACACAACACGCACACATACACTCTCACACATACATGTATACATAGAGATACACTACATATAATTAAGGATGAAGATGAAGAAGGAGATGAAAGAAAAGAAGAAAGTTGGATTTGTGTTTTGTCTTAACTTTTAAAACTGAAAATGTGGTATTGAAAATCTTGATTCAATTTCCCTAAATTCAAAATTTCACTCCAATATAATTAGATCTAGACTTCTAAGGGGTGGTTTTGGGGCTTTCGGTACTTAGGAGAAGGAAGAGGTTGAAGACCATGCATGAAGAGACTGAAAAAAAAGTTTCAGAAAAAGAAGATGTTGAGTCTTGAAGATGACGAGAAAGGGGTAAAAAAGAACAGAAAAGAAAAAGGAAAATAGAGGGGAGAGAGAGAGAGAGAGAGAGAGCGAGAGTGAGATAGAGATGGAGACAGAGAGGAATTATATTTAATTATTTTTCTGATTTATTTGTAAGATCTATTTTTGATTTTAAGATTTTAATATATTATTTTAATAAGGTGAAAAATAAAAAAAATAATGAAGAATGAAAAATTTAAGAAAAGGTATAGAAATTTTTTTGATTATTATAAAAAACTAATCATTTGATCATTCTATTAAAAATTATTTGATTGTTTTATTGATTTTAAATAAAATTAAAATTAAAATTTGAAGATAAAATAAAAAAGAAATGAATTTATCTTGCAATTTTATGCTTTAAAAATAAAAATGGACTTATTATAATAAGTATACAAATAGTGCTAGATTTTAGGATATGTTAAAATTTAATAAACTAAAGGGGTTGAATTGCAATAATTGATAAATATGCTTAAATTTATATTAAAAAAATGCAATGTAATAGACAGTATAGGTGTATTTAAATTAATTGACCACTATTTCGAAACACAAGCATAAATGCACATATGGCGTGTATTGTTCACGCTCTGCTAAAGTGGGAAAATACATAATATTTTTTTTAACCAAGTGATGTTTTTTTTTTATTTTTAAACCATAGGAACTTTTTAGCAACTTTGCTAAATCACAGAGATATTTACAAGTCCACCCCCCCCCCCCCCCCACCCCCAAAAAAGAGTCAAATCCAAACCAAATCTTAAATCTTACTAACCAAAAAAATGCGTTCGACCTCCATACCCCTTTTAAGTTTGAAGTTTTTAAAAGCCTCTACTATAATTATATGAATCGACTCATTTTTGATCTACGATACGATGTGAGGTAAAAAATTCCGCATGCGCTTTGAAGTTTTACTATTTGTTTCAGTTTAAATTGTTATTGCAGTTTTAAGCTTTACTATCTAACTGGTTTGTCATAGGCATTGCGAGTGATAAATTATTAATACCTACTAAATATTCTATATGTTATGTGCATGATTTGTGACTAAAATTTGGTCGATCATATAAAATATTGGGATCAATCACACTCAAATCTCCTAAATTTTCTTGAAATGATGAAAAACTCCCTATATTTAAAAAATTATCATAGCCTCACTAACTTTTAACGTCATTTGACGAAAACATCCTACCATTAGTTTTCGTTAGAGTTTTTAACAATTTCCATCTAAAAAATAGATGGTTTTTTTTTTCAAAAATACCCCATATCCAATTTTCGACTTTTATGTGCGACAAATATATCCTCTGAGCTTATATATGTGTATGGTTATCCGATTCTAACTTACTTGCTAGCTAATCCAGATCGGGATTGCTGATACCCATTATGGAGGCAACCCTCCCAACCCTGCTTCACTCACAATTTTAGAATTCGAAACTTGAATGTTGCTTAAGAGATCTAGTGTCTCATTATACATGTTAAGTTTTGATAAAAGGGTTTTTGCTTTTTGTTAAGGGGATAGCATTTTTGAGGGTATTTCTGAATTTTTTTGCTTTTATATTTTTTATTTCCTTTTTCTGAAAAATATTTAGGGGTTCTTCATTACTTGACACCATTCCATCTAATTTAAACAGAGGGGATGAAAAGTAAGGGGTCATGACTCATGGTAATTTTTGAGAGAAAGGGCGGCTCCTTGTAATTTCAACCAAACTCAAGAGTGTTGAGTGTAATTTGCCTTGAACATTTCACATTTGTATAAACATTAGAATCTTAATTGTCTTACTTTAGTTGCATTTCATAGTTACTATGAACACGATTTGATTTAGTTTTGTAAGATTCACAACTAAGATGAAAATTTTCATTTCGGGTTGTCAATGGAGTGAATTTTAATTTGAATCCGATGTGAGTTTGATATGAATTTTAACATATTCGATCAATTATTGAATCCGATTATAAATGTCCGTTTATTTTGCTCAATCTTTTCTCTAATTATTTTTACTTTGCTTTTTAGTTCATCACTTGATATATTCAAGATTTCAAGGGGGGATGAAGACAAGTTCAACCACGCAATATCTAAAGTTTATGTTCTTAACTTTCCTCTTTTATATCTTGAAACTCACGTTGTTTTCTTTACTTTTTATAATATTTTCTAGTTTAGTTATGAATTAATGTTACTTTTCTAGAATTATGGGGGAGCCTTTTTGAATGAACTGAATCTCAATTTATTCCCCTTCGATATGTTTTGAGTTTTGATTTTTTTTTTCTCTTGAGTACATATTTTGTTTGCCTAGTTGTCTGACCACTATATAAGCTAGTTTTTTAAATCCTAATTGAGTCTAATAAATGAAATTAGGACATGTTGACAAGAGAAAAACTTGTCTTCAATTTATTTACAAAGATGAATAATATTGATTCATGGGTAGAGTAGGATAGAAATATACTTTCACACCGTATGAAGTCCAACATGAATATGTGTGGTAATCATTCTTTGTCAATTAATTCACATAGAAATATAGTGTGTTATACGATAATAAGTGATTTATAAAATGGTCGGAAGACACTTATAGGGTTAATTGATTCGAAACTAGTAATCAAACTCATTAAATTCGAAGGTGGAATAAAAACATGTTCGACTAATTTCAATTAGGGAATTTCATAATTTTAGGCTTTAGTTATATTGATTTTTCATTCCGTGTTTACTTATTATTATTATTATTGCTTTTAATTATTTACTTATGTATTTGATTGTTTGAATAAAGAAGGGTTCCACTAGAATAGCCCGTAATAATTGAATAATTTGATTCCTCATGGAAACGATAGTGGTCTAATCCAATAACATATGGTAGGACACTTTTTTTTTTTTTTGGTTAATTAGTTGGGCTTAACTATCATATCCCTAAGATTTAGACCTAACAAGAAATAAATTTTAACATGATAAAACTTCAAAAAAAGTTGCTAGCCATTCAGTGGGCTTGAAGCTTACATAGAATAACCAAATCCTCCATCAAGCCTATCTTTATGATTCTACAAATGTAAATCCTTCAGATTGGGCCGATCCAATTAGTCCATACGACATGAAGTCTATTTGAATTTAAATTTTGGATAAATAAATGGAAAAATACATATATATTATTACAATTGTCTTCATATATCTAAGATTAATTTGTAGCGTACCTAACATAGCCCTTTACTTTATCATGCCAACTGTGAATTTTGTCATAACAAGATTATATTTTCTATTATAATTATCGACAGACAACGTATGTATTAATGAATGATTGAAATGAAAATAAAACTAAAAGAACTCTGATAATGACTTATTATCCTAAATGAATGATTTCATAGGGTTGGCCAGTAGTTATGCCCGAGGATCCTTAACTTATAACATATTCACTGTGAATATTCGAACGCTCCTCTCTCTCTCTCTCTCAAATTCTTTTTTGAAGTGAGAATTTAGAAAAATTAAAAAGAAAAAGAGTTCTCGTCCAAATTCTTAATCCATTAGTAATAGAAAGAATCTTAGTTGAATTGGGAGTATTGTTTTCTGTTCTCACTTAATTCTTACTAAAATAAAAGCTTTGATATAAACTATTATTGTATTATAAATTCAAATGTAATTTAATTTGATGGTCTAAAAAATATCATACTGACGAAATATCACAAGAAAAAAGTATACATTTAATCTAGAAAATTTGCAATTATTTTATTCAATAACAACAGTCATTCATTATTTAGCCTACATTTGTTGTGCCATTGTCGACTCATAGAATATTAGCCTCCGTAAGACCTATAATTATTCCATATTAATAATTTAGTATTAATATGTCTTTATACCATTATTGGTCATATTTTCTCACTTCCATTTTTACCACATTCAGTATTATAAAATGGTATGATCCCATATTAGTTGCTAATGTCGAAGGTTAGGTTTTTGTCTAACACCACCTTCTATCGGTAAAAATTGCCTAACTTTCTAAATAGATTAATTGTAGGAAGAGTAATTAGTTTCTAAACTATACGGAAGTCACCGCAAGAAAAAAAAATTAATATCAGTGATCAAATATAAAAGTAATAATATAAAAATAGTCATCAATAATTATATTAAGTAAGTATCGTCCATATTGTCAGATATGAAATTTAGGTAAAATTACACATTTCGTCCTATAACTTTGACGTTTTTTACAATTTTAGTCATGTAGGTATGGGGATCACACATTAGTCCTATAAGTGATTTTAATTTGACACGTTTAGTTCCGAGTCGACAGATTTATTCATCGAACTGCAATTTTGATCCTGGTATTTAGCCATTTTTTGCCCTCTTATCTTCTGGCCAAATTGGTTGGCGAATTTTACATATGTGGCCAAATTTAGTTTCTAAATTTATTCATACTTCTTGAAATTTTAATTAAACTATGACGACAAAAATATAACATTTTCATTTTTCGTTTGAATGTGATATTAATTTTAATTAATCAAAGATATTTATACGAGTCTAAGTATGTTAAAGAATTTCAAAACTATAAAATTGCCCAACATTGTCATATTTTTTTTAGATAAAATAAGTGTTTGTTCTCACAACTAGAAAACAACAATTTAGTGATGGATTATTTGTTATTAGCGGGGACGGATTTAACCAAGAATTTTATAATTTAACCAAAAAGATTGCGACGGAAAATTCGTCTTTCAAATGGCGCCAAATTTCGTGCCATATATACATATATATAGATACATATATATTTCCAATGGCAATGGATTTTTCCATTGTTGTTTTGGTTATAGTTTTAGACGACTTTAGCAACCACTTTTCTGTAGCTAAATTTGTTACTCATTTTCTGTAATTTCATATATATTTTATAATTTTTTATTGTTATTTTATTTCTATTTTTTGAGAGACAAACACCGATGGCTTTATTTAAGAAGCAATATCTGAATACAAAGATGACAAAGCAAAAGTTGGGATGTTCAAGTCGCCCTCATGCGGGATCAACACGTTTTTGGCTAAAACGTGGGCTACCGAATTACCCGGACACTTTACAAATGAAATCTTAACAGTAGTAAATAAATTAAGAGCATGCTTAATATCAAGTGTTAGGTTCCCCAAAATAGAGTAATTACTTCCTGATGCTGTCAATTTCTAGATTGTGACCAAACTCTCTCCCTCTAGCCAAATGTCCCTCCAGCCGCTACGCACGCGTAGCCGGACAGCCTCCAATGACGCGAGAACCTCTGCCATCTCCAGGTCACAAACAGCTGATCGTCTTTTAGACAACCAGCCCATGCAGCGGCCTTCATTATCCCTTGCCACAACGCCAAGTCCGATAGCACTATCCTCTCTAAAGACTGCCCCGTCAAAATTCAATTTGATAACATGAGTAAGAGAAGTTGTCCAAGTTGTAGCATGGTGCTGGTTCGTCAACGGAGTCACCTGTGTTGTGGCCTCATAATACGCACTGTGGTAGCTAAATGCAAAGCTGGCTACTTCATTCAGCTCTGGAGCTTCATCTTCTATCAACCACCTGTTCCGACTCCACCACAACGACCAAGCCAAAGTAAGAAATAGCCTGAACTCCTCCTTTGGCAGCCTGCTCCATGCGTTCACCACCCACTCCCGCACTCTTCCATCCCATGACATGGTAACACGTGAAGGAAGATTGGCGCAGCTCCAGGTTTGGCGCGCAAAGTGGCACCGGACCATATATAGAGTGCTTGATATGCTCCCTATGATTGCCATCATTTGGATAGCACAAATTATCACCACATCGTCATTTAATTAGGTTTGTACTTATTGGGATGACATTGTGGCTGATTCGGCAAGCGAACACCTGAATTTTGGGCGCAACAGCTGCTAACCAAATCACTCGCCAACAAGCTTCGTTTCACTGGTCCAAAGACACTCTTGACATATAGTCAAAAACTGCCTCATTTTCCTTCATTTGCAATGACTCAAATTCACCTCGTAAAACTTGTAACCTTACTTTCTTCAGTTTATCAATACCTTTGAAGGTATTGGCTAAAGTGTCCCAAGCCTTTTTTGCAGTATTGGCTTGTGCAATCTTCGCAAAAATATTGTCATCCATGGCAAGTTGGATGAAGGAGAGAGCTTTTTGATCTCTTACCTTGGCCTCCTTTGCATTTTTCTTTTCTTCTCGACTTGCAGTTGCTAAATCTGCAAGCTCTTCGTATTCCTCCTCGACGGCATCCCAAACACCTTGGCCTCCAAGGAATGCCTTCATTTGGATACTCCATCTTTCATAATTTTCTTTTGTGAGTTTTGGGAATGGGAAAACTCTTGTGGCTGCCATCACAACGTAGCTCTCAACGTAGTTTTTAACGTGACTCTGATACCACTTTGTTGCGGAAACGTGGTGGGGGTGGTGTAGAAAAAATATTCAAATTTAGGAGGGGGAAGTGGAGAGGAGAACACACTCTTATTTTTTCTCTACTCAATCAACACTTCTATTTCACTCAAAACTTTACTTAAAAACACTCTTACAACTCTTTTACTCGCCTAACTCTTTCACTCACTCAATCACATTCACTCACTACACACACTCCACACTCCACACAAAATGCACAAACATGATCACTATTTATACTAGTCTCCTAATAAGTGACATGACTCTTAGAATATTAATTGCATATGTTACAAAACTTAATTATTGAAATTACTTTTGTAACTCCCGACCGTTTTTGCCACCACCATGAATGGCTCTTTGACTTCCCAAAATCTAGATTAATTTCTCATTTCTCAACATGTTTCACTGGTCCAAAGATGCAGCCACCTATCGTTTGTGTTTTTCCAATGCTAGAAATAAGCACTTGGCACTGTAAATCGCTCATCCTTCAACGCATGACAAATTAGCACATCCGGATATTCGAAGCGGCTCAGAGGAATATTTAGCACCGATTGCACATCGAGCTCCCACAATGCCTCATTCAATGCCTCCCTGTCCCAATCTCTGGTGTTCGGATTTATCAACTGGTGAACTCACATGTAAACCCCCACCTGGTTAGGAAGGATAATAACTCGAAAAGTCGACGGTCGAAGGAGCCACCTATCGGTCTAAATGTTAATTTGAGTCCTCGATCCCACTCGCCATCGAGTGCCATCCTGGAGTAGTTGTTAACGCCCACAATACTCCTCCAAGTGTAAGAGGGGAAATACGATAGTATCTGCCTCAAAGAAACCAAAAAATTATTCCCTATCTCAAAGACAAGTGATAAGTTCGTAATTATAATTGATTTTTATGTTTATTTGGTAGGACTTATCACGTTTTTTTCTCATTTCGGGCCTTATTATGCGTAAGTTTGAGCTAAATTGTCGTTTTGTAGGTAAGAAGGGAAAAAGACCATAAAGGGCATGAAAAGTGGAATCAGAAGCTGCGTAGTTACGCAAACTCTTTCAAATAACAACCCAATACAAGTAATTCAGAGGAAAAATGGCTGTAAAAATATGTATGTATGCAAGAAATCTTGAGTACTTACCCAAGGCTAGGGAGTTTGAAGAAAAACAAATCTGTAAATTTGCGTATGTACGCAGAATATTTTGCGTACATGCGCAACGTCTGCGACAGCAATTAACAACTTTCCGTTTTTGACTGAGGTGCTGATTTGGAAAGATTTGTTAGGCGTTTCTCCACCACTTTTGAGTCCAGATTCATGCGGAATTCAAGGGGAGATGTTTTTTTCCAGATCTAGATAGATGAGAACTTTTAGAGGCTTTTGGGGACATTCATCATTCATGTTTTTCAGTTTTTTTTTTTACTTTTTTTCTTCTGGCATTAAATTTTCATCTTTTTGGGGATTTTATGAAGAACGAAAGAAGGGAGAAATCAAGATCGACAGGAAGAACAACGGAACGAAAGGAGTTTTGCGCCTAAAATTTCCAGCAATTAAGTTCATTCTTCTCTTTTCATGAATTCTCTTTTAAATTAAGTATATAAGTAACAAAATAATTTGAAACACATAGTTCTATATCATAAATCCACATTATGAAAAGTATTCCTTTCTTTTTTGTTACTAATCTTTGGCTTTTCTTTTTTTGTTATTGAAAAGTATTTAGTGGTTGAACAAGTAATTTATTAATTATAAAAAAATTTAATAAATTAATAGCAAAAACAAAAATTATTAGAAAAATTTATTTAGATGATTTATATTAAAAAGTTTTCATAATTTAGATTAGTTACGTACAGTAAAAACTAATTTTTTAACAAAAAATTAAAGTTGTCCAATGGTTTGATACTTTAATTTCAACCAAGAGGTTAAGAGTTCGAACTACATCAGATTCAAAAAGTAAAAAATTTTATTCTATGGCTAACAACTAGCCATGGTCAGACCGTGGCTATTAGCCACGAGCTAGCCTCGGTCTGACCGTGGCTATTAGCCACGAGCTAGCCTAGCCGCCTAGCCACGGTCAAGCAGCCACGACCAGACTGTGGCTAAATCACTTTGGCCTTATTATCCTAGTTATTTTACACTTAAATATTGTAAATTATCAATAACAATTATACGTTGTTGAATTATTAATAAAACTATAATATAAGTTATGTCAATTGATCAATTATAAACTTTCAAAACGAGATAATTAACCCTTACATATAAACAATTGACAGTAAACGATGAAATGGACTGATTAGGAGTATACTTACATATGTAGTATAATCCAATATATATTGTGATATTATAATAAAATGGTAAATTAAATCTAAAGAAATAATTATGAAAGTTAAGTTGTATATTAACTCAATAGAACATTATAATATCGTCAAATAATTGATACGATCATTCGTCATTGGAATTGATATTAAAATAAACATTGAAATATATCAATCATCTATATATCAGTGTATTATATATCTAATATATGTTATATATGTACATATATATCTGATATATATACATCTAATTATATATAAATACACATGTATATAAGTATATCTAATCTTATATGTATGTAATATATCGAATCATTTATTATATATATATATATCGATATATATATATAATATACATATATTAGTTAAGTATAGCAAAAACTAATTATTAAATAAAAATTTAAAGTGGTGTAGTGGTTTAATGCTCTAACTTCAACTAAGAAGTCAAAAGCTCAAACCATACTCAGTGCCCAAAAAAAAAAAAAAACTTGGCAGCGGATTTTTAGCCACGGTCTGGCTGTGGCTAATTTAGCCACGGCTAATCCGTGGCTAAGTTTTTTTCTTTCTTTTTTTTTTTAAATCCGTGGCTAATAGCAATGGATTAGGCACGAAATTTTTCCGTGGCTGAAATCCGTGGCTATTAGCTGTTTTTCTAGTAGTGATTTGGACAATATAGTGTCCTAAAAATGAAATTTTCCAAATTTTTTTTACCATGTTAGGTAAAATAGACAACAACCCTCAATCAATTTAAACGTATAAGTCAAATACATTAGTTGATTTTATCAAATTAGTGATTTTTCGTTAAATACGTCAATTACACCAATTCCATTAATTCAATTGATCAGTTATCACAAAATGAAAGATTTTGTAATTTGATTTTAAAATCAATTTAACCATATAAAGTCAAACATTTAGGTTTATTTTATCGAATTAGTGATTCGTTCTCACAAGACCTAATCAAACCGAATTTTTCATTTAATACACCAATTTTTCGTGCACAATTAATTCAATTGGTCATTTAAAAACACAATGAACTCACTTTGAGCATGTAGTTTGATTCTCATGTATAGATGTGTTAATTGGTCAATTGTAAAATTTTGAACCTATTGATCCAATGATTTAAACTAGAAAGGGTAAGAATTGATTTATTACATTTGATCAATTACACTAAAATTAAATAAATAAAATGATAATTCACTTATAATTAATAATTCACCTAAAGTTGTACAATTTGAATTTCGATAAGGTCAAATGTGTGTGTATATATATATATATATTATTATTTTGAATTTTAGTGATAGAGTTGAAAAAGCCTGTGACTAATTTTTTTTAAAAATAATATTAGCCATAAATTTATCCATAACTAAAATTATGGAGGAAGCCACATATAAATTCATAGCTAAAAGCCAAAGTTATTTTTTTTGTAATTTTTAAAATAAATATATCCATACTATTATATATCTGAGAGCGGTCCGTTGACTACAATTACACTATTTTGACCACATTGAATTTTTACAGAATTTGAATTTTTTAATTAAATATAAAAAATATGATTGAATTGTTTTTAATTGGCCACTTTTACTAAATTGTACACTAACCATATGAATAGTGTAAAACACTTACCACATGATTAGTTTTGCTGTGGCTGAACCCGATGCGGACAAAAATTTCCCATAGCTCGAAGCTATGTTGTACATTCATGAGACTTGAGACCTTTTCCTTGTTTTAGAGTGTGCAACGTAATTTTTGCCCACATTTAGCCAGAAAATAAGTGAAATGGCAAACATATATCTAGCTTTCTTGAATCCATTTAAAATATAGAAAGAGAATTTGAAAAGATGGAAGGGTTAGCTTGAGGAAAAAATTGTACAAAATTATTAATATTTCATTTATATTCTTACTAAGGGCGAAAATGACATTATTATATGTTCCAAAACCTAAAAATCAGTTTTAAATCATATGAAAGAACAACATCACTCCTAAGGGAATAAAATACTTTACTTTAAAAAGTTTTGTGGTTTGGACTGCTCTTTTATTTAGTTTAGGAGACTTTTTGCAAAGTCACATGGGGTTACAATGCAATTAACCCATTTTTTTCGATTCTTGCCATGAACTTTTTCCTTCTCATGTATCTATATGTATTTGGGGGCCTTTTATAATATTTGAAAATTAATAAAATAGTTATCTAATACCACATTTATATCAGTGAATGTATCTAAAAATACAAGAGTTTGACTAAAAACTAACCCTCTTAACATATTTCCTGCCACACTTTTGAATAAGAGATGGAATCCACACAAAATTTGTATTTGGTGTTATTTCTATGTTATGCTTGGTATGTTTTTTGTATCAAGAATATGTATTTTAAGATTTTGTATTGAAGAATGTGACAGAAATAAAAATATATGTGGAAGAAACATTAAAAAATGAATGGATTGCTATTAGGTTGTATTCCAGTGGTGAGGGTTTGAACCGGCACCATTGAGGTTTTGTGTGAGTGTACATGTGTGTGCATATGTAGTGTTTTGGTTGACATCTATAGAGTATCTTGAGTTGTTTGTATCAAAAAAAAAAAGAACGGATTTATGTGTTTTCGTAGAAAATGTATTCACATAAAGTATTTTTGTTTCTACAAAACATTGTAAATGCCTTTGGTGTGTCTTTTTTGGGGCTAAAATACTTATCGTAATTGATGTGTTATGATTTTTTAGATGGTTAGTGACGTTGTGGCTTTTGATTAAATCATGTCAAAACATATCAATTGCACATTACTTTTGCCCAATTTTTTAAAAACGCTTGCACTACGCCATCCTCTTTGAGGAAGGTCCCTGCAATGACCTGAACAAGATTTACCCTCCTCAAACATCGTATGCTGAGGATGACCAGCATCGGCATTTCATCCAACCCATTCTCCTAGCTTTTTCCTCAAATTACTATCCCGGTCAAATTGCCTAGGCCACCTACTCACTAACATGACAGGGGATTTATAAGCCATTTGTTGGTTATACTTGCATTTAGAGGATACTACTTCTTCACCTCTGTTAATAAGGTTCTACCAAATACATGACAAAATTTAATACATATAGTCTTATCCACATGAATAGTATACATGGCTATCCACTTAAGCCATACGGGAACTAATAGTTCCCCACACACCAAGGGTTGACATTACATCATGATGTCCTATAGAGAGTTCCAAGCATTCAATGCATCTGATAAACACGTTTAATACCTCAATCCTCTCTATCTATTTATCTAATTGAATTATCGCCCACTTAAATACTGGAGGCCTTAGTTGGAGTCACACTCAATTAGCTCACATTTGTTCACTTTTAGTAAGTCGGGGTTCACTTTTGCTTTGAAAATCCCGCATCGCCCCACGTCTCTCTTCGAGAACCAAGCAACGCGAATATCACCCTATCAATTAGTTATATATGTTGGATCATTTGTTATATGATCATAAATAGATTTTTTTCGTAACTAAATAATGAAAAGATATGTAATCATTTTGAAAGAAAAATAAAGGGCGAATTACAAAAATCTCCCCTAAGGTTTGGTGAAATTACAAAAAAAATCCTCCAACTATTGAAAATTACCATTACCCCCTTGAAGTTTGTATAAATTAACAAAAAATCCCTTTCATTAGGGTTTTATCAAAAAAATTATGTAATTTTCCTAAATACCATCATTCCATATTTTATTAATTGTTGGTTAAAGTGATGTATTACAAAGACCTCCCCTAAAGTATACTGAAAATTCAAAAACAAAACCCCTTCAAGTATCAGAATTTGCAATACACCACATAAGGTTTTCTCATCTAACAAAAAACTCCTGCCATTAGAGTTTGTTAATTTCGTGACTCAGAGGGGAGAAAATGATTAGGTTTTTTTTTTCCTAAAGGCTTTTATGATTGCTGCAATGGTCAAGATCTAGAAAAGGGTGTCAATTCTAGATTGGCGGTAGCACTGGCAAGAAAATCAATGATCGAACAAGGGAGAACCCCTTTGACTAACGACGAGAAGGCTTGGATGTGGTTATTTCTTACAGATTTGGAATATTTGAAGTGAGTCTGAAATGTGAGAATCAATAGTGTTGACATCGTCGAATTCTGACAAAGTTCATCAAGAATGTGAGAATCGAGACACGTTGATCAATAGTTAAATGAGGTCAAATGTTGTTAGTGAGCCATTATTTTGGAGTTGGGGATTCTTAAGATGTGTGTTTTACAAATTTCTAACATGGGGAGGCCGTCGCCGTAGCCAATGGGGGTGTAGTTGTAAATTCTAACACCTTAAGGGTTTTTTATAATTTCACCAAACCTCAAGGGGGTTTTCATAAATAAAGCATTAATGACAATTTTGGAATTTTTAGATGATTTATGCAAACCTCAAGGGATAATGATAATTTTCAATAGTTGATGAGTTTTTTTGTGATTCGCCTAAAAAATTAATAATGGCTCTAACTATTGATTCTTATTATTTTAATAAATTGTTAAAAACTATGTGGTGTTGTTTGGTTCAAACACTCTTATATGGTATATAATGTAACAAATACCAAAAAAATTGAACTTACGTTTTTATTTAAAAAATAGGTTAGTATATTTAGATCAATTATATCAAAATTTCAATCTGAAAACTAATTATTATATCTTTGATAACCTATTATTAAATACAAAGAATTTACTATACAATAGAATACACATTATTCAATAAATTAATACTCATATTAGTGGATTGAATCTACTTAGCGGGTTTTAAATAAAGTTACAAGATTTCCTCTGTACTATTGAGATCATGGTTTGTCAGAATGCTACTATAAAGGTTGGAACGGAATTGGAACAATCGGCGTTGTTCCACAATGACAAAGCATAACAGAGGAGAGTTGTAGTGGTGTTGGAGTGGCGATATATTGACTGAAATGCTATATACATTTTGATTTGCGGACTTGGAAAGGATGGAACGGTTGATAACTGGAAGATTTGGAAGAAAAAAAAACATGGAGATTGAAAGGAAGAAGAGCTTAGGGAAAAAAAATACATAACGAAAGAAATTGATCAATTTGATTATTTGGCTACCTAATTTTTTTTTTAATTAGAGTCCTAAAAATTGGGAACTTGATTCACTCTTTTATTTCCTAAATTACTTAATCTACTCGATAATATTAATTTTAAAATAAATTATCTAAGAATTTTTTTTAAAATGAAAAACTCATCATTAAATAACAGAAGCATCAAGTTCTGCAAATGGTGTCACGCGGGATGCGATATCAAAAGTACCCTCATCATATAATGTAGCCCTCCTATCTAGGCTAGGAGCTACCTTGTTTCCGTTGTGACGAAAGAAAGAAAACTAACATGAAATAAAATTATTGGCGGAATTCCTCAGGTTATCTGATAGATTGCCATAGACAGACAAGTCTTTGTCTTTCAAGTGCAAGTTGGAGATCACATTAGCACAATCGCTCTCAATGCAAATTCTCAACCACCAGTGTTGTAATGTAAAGCGGATACCTTCCAGTGCTACATAAATTTCAACATGCTCAGCCTCAAGATTCACATGAAGCTACTTGATGAACCAACTGAAGACCAGGCCACTGGAGTCCCTCACTAACACTTTGATTTCGATTTCCATGTATGCCAGAAAACATGGGCCATTAATATTGATCTTGATGACACCTGGCCGTGTGGAAGCCACCGGGATGAGGGTGACTCGCGTTGTATCGAGGCTTCGATAACAACAATAATAGAATAGGCTTCCAAGATATGATGACATCGTTCAATCACTTGGTTCGGCCAAAGTTCGATATCCTCTTTCAATTTTCTTTTACTGGACCACCAACATACCAAAGAATCATTAGAAAAGAGCACCACTCACCATAATCTAGTCACTGATGAACCAGTCGTAGCCATGTCTCCAGGTTCTCTACCCTAGCCGAGATAATGCACCAAGGGATGATGGATAGCCCCATACATGTCTAGTCCAGGTGTAGTGTAGCAAGGCGTGAAATCCATCTTTCTCTTCCGCAAAGCACCACGGGCATGCACTGCTAGTTGCATAGTGCCGTTGCCTCAAGTTTACTCTAATTGGGATGATGTTACGTGCTACTGTCCAAGTGAAAACTCTAATTTTGGGGGGAACGGTTGCTAACCATATCCAATTGTTCCATTCCTCAGCTGATGATCGAGATTGTCTAGCCGCTTCCATGTGTAGTGTGATATGATAAGCACTACGAACTTGATTTCCCACTTTTTGTGAAATTCCAAACGAGCGTATCTAAATGATTTCCCGGGTTTAATGGAGTTCCTTTGATCAGATCTGCATCTTCCTTCCAGAAAACCTGCCGAAGTGCCTCTTTGTTCCAAGCCCCTCATTCATGGTCAACTAGTATAGCCACACCGACAGGTGCACCGCCCAATGGATTTTGAGTGATCGGTCTAAAAGTAATAGGTCTTTGGAGCCGGTGATCTTCCCATACCCGAAAAATGTACTCGTTGCCAATCCGCCATTGTGTTCCACATTATAGGAGTTTCCAAATAAAAGAAGATCGATGTCTTGTCCTTGCAGAGAAGAAATCCGAATTTTTAAAGTAAGTATCTATAGCGAAGAACCCAACTCATTAAACAATCTAGTTTGTTAACGATTCTCCACGCTTGCTTTACAGGTAGTGCTAAGTTAAAGGCACGAAGGTTATGAAAGTCAATTCCGCATATATTCTTGCCACGACCAAGTTCCTTCCATCTCACCTAATGAACACCTTTGCCTTCACTATTTCATTACAAAAAATTTGCCATCATCAATTCAATCTCCCTTAGGAATATATGAAGGAGTTTGGAATAGCCCGTGGCATATGTGGGCTTTGCTTGAAGCACTGCCTTGATTAGAAGTTCTTTCCCCGCCATGGACAAGGTTTTACTCGACCAATCTTTTAACTTGTTCCAAACCTCCTCCTTAATTGACACAAACACAACCTCATTTGATTTCCCGGTAATTGATGGTAGTCCCAAGTAAATATCGTGTTTGGCCACCCAACATACTTCCATTATATCTATGATCGCAAGTGTAAGTTGTTCCTCCACATTTAGGTTGAAAGAGACTGACGATTTGTCTTGGTTGATGTCCTGTCTAGATATCCAGGAGTACGTTGATAATACCTCATTCATGACCAACGCCAATTGCATCGCCCTGCAATATATTAATATGTTATCTGCAAACAAGAGATGCGATGCTCGATGCTCTCTTCAGCTAACCGCCACGCTTGTAATAGAGAATTGAGTACCTCTGCACATAGTAAAAATAGATAATGAGAGAGAGGGTCTCCTTGATAGATATTTCTCTTCGGATGAAGAAAACCAAATTGGAGGTCATTCAACATGAACATGAAAATGACAGAGTTCACACAAAACATAATCACAGTTTTACTTTTTCAAGGAAAATCCACTCAACTTTATTATATGCATTACTTATATCTAATTTGAGTGTCGTATATCCAGTTTTGCTAGATTTTTACAGTTTAAGAAAATGGTTTACTTCAAAAGCCACTAGCATAGTATCGGATATTAGTCAGCCCGAGATAACTACTGATTATGTAGGAGGGATAATTTGGGTAAGAATGAGTTTTACGTGGTTTGCTATGCATTTAGAGATAATCTTATGCAATATATCGCATAAGCTAATCGGTCTGAATTGGTAACATATCTAGGGTTTTTACTTTTATGGATTAGGACCATGTGGGTGAAATTTAATCGATTAAAGAAACCATTTCCATTCAAGTAATGCAGAGCAAAAGTGATAATATCAGAACCAAGAATTGACCAAAATAGTTGAAAAACCAGGGGCTGCATACCATTAGGGCCTGGGGATTTCAACTGGCCCATAGAGGACAAAGCATTTTACACTTCTTCGGCCATGAAAGGCACTTGATCGGCATCACGTCATCAATTCTGGGCACCAAGTCTTGAAGTGCCTTATTGATCTCCTAGGTAGAGGGAGTTTGGGATGTGAATATACCCTAAAAGTGGTTAGCAATCAATCCTTTGATTTGGTCGAGTTGGTCTAGCCACTCTCCATTACCATCTCATAATTTAGTTATGGTATGATCATTCTTCGTTGATTAGCTCGGGAGTGGAAGAAAGGGTATTACGATCTCCGCTTTGCATCAATTCAGTTTTACTACTTTGTTGCCAAAAAAGTTCCTCCCGACTATAATATTCTTCAAGCTGCCGTGATATCTCCCGACTTGATTTTGGATAATCGCAACTCAAGCTTCTTTATCTCCTTTCTTGGTCGACCAAATGATTCATAACTCCAATTCATAAGACCAATGTTGCATTCCTCAATTCTATCAACAACCCCATTAATATTGTCACCCCTTCGCTACTAGGATTTGATGATAACCTCTTGGCATGTTTTGTTTCAAACCCACATCGCTTCGAAACGGTAAGGCTTAAAACCACCAAAATATGGAGTGACAACTAGAGAGTGCTTCAAGAGAATAGGGAGATGATCATTGAAGCATACAGGGATATGCACCACCCTCACATATTTGAAAGCGTTCCACCTAATCTTGAGAAGCCAATACCTGATCAAGACATTCACGCACTGTGTCAGGGTGCTTACGATTAACATACCATGTGAATTTAGGTCTAGAAAACCCCAAATCATAGACTTCAATAGTATCCATCACTTGTTTGAAAGCTTCCATTTAGTTTTGGTTTCATTCGACTCCCACAAGTTTCTCATCTAATGTGAGAATTTCATTGAAGTCACCTAGCACCACCTATGGCCGAGACCCCCAATCACCTAGCTCTTCTAAAATCTACCATGCCTGCCTATGGTTTTGAACCACGGGGTTCCCATAAAAACCCACAAATTTCCATTCCTCTATATCACCATACTCACGTACTAGAATGTTAATGTGATATTTTGAGAAGCTTTGAAGAGAAACTTTTGACGTCTTTATGCTATAGAAGTCCAAGGCCGCCACTACGGCCAATGCTTACAACACTAACTCCATACATATCCAACCTGGTCTTCCGTCATTCAAATTTTCAATTTGAATATCGTGTTTCACACAAAAAGACTAAGAGGGGTTTGTAGCGTCGCATTAGACGCTCTAGTTTCTGAACTATCCAAGGTCCTCCAAGCCCTGGTAGTTCCAACTTAGGATAATCATTAGTAGCGGCAGGACTGCATTTATGACTCCAATCTTATATGATATCATGGGTGCCGAGAGGCTTGGGGAAAGATGAGTATCTGGGGCTTTAAGAGGTTGAGGTTGTGTGGTGGTAATAGTGAAGTTCTTTTTGTGAGTGGAGGAAGTAAAGGATTTTTGAATTTTAGCCTTGCCTATGAATGTATTGTGCGTAAAAGATAATGCGGGGGGGGAGTTTGGGATTGATATGAGTAGACAAGAGGTATATTTACTAGGTTAAAAAGGGGGAACAAGTGGATTGGTGTCATTTCTGGGGGTGTAACTTAGATGGAGATGAGGAGGGAGAGAGAAATGATGGGGCTATTTTGCGGGTAGTATTTGGATGAGATAGGCTGGGGTTGGGAGGAATTTATCAGGCCGCGAGACTCAGTTGTACTTGTTGTTGTGGTTGTGGCTGTGGGTGTAGCTATGGAGTGGGCAGGAATGGTGGAGAGGTAATAGGTCGAGTCATGGTAAGATCCATGTCTATAGTGGAGGGGTTGGATAGGTGAATTTGGGTTGAGCTAATAATTTGAGTATACTGATTAGGGTTATGGGCCATCCATCCCGAACTATAATGTTTTAGTGATTCTAGGCCTGCAAATGTTGTGGTTTGGGGCAGAGGTTGGGTTTTTGGTAAGTGCAGAGAAATATGGATTATGGCTAATTCATTAGAAGATTGTTCTACAGTTTAAGAGGACGTGGCTCCAGTAAATCCGCTTGCCTGAACATCAGGGTTTCCAGTCCCAGAAGCAGACCTAGATAAGTCTGGGTCATCTCCTTTTCTAGGTTTTGATCAGAAGAGAGGACGATCAGGAATTAACCACGAGCTTCTGATAAGTCCACTCCACCAGTGTTGATCTCCCGGAACTACCCTCAACCAATCGCTGAATGGGGTGTCATGGTTGGGATCCTTGAAACCATCTTTAAACACAATGTCACAAAATTTATCAATATATGTTAATCATTCGCAAAAATAGCAAAAGTTCGATTAAGTGTTCGTAGGAGAATCGGATCAACAATTCTTCTCTTAAGTGGCTGATTGACATTGAGGCTCACTCAAATGCACAGGTTGTCTCCCCATACATATGACTTGTTCTCAAAATCAACCTCTTTGAAGATTCCAAAATGATTGCCAATATATTTAGCCATATGTTGCGATATCTTGTTGAGTGGTAGGTCATGGACATGGACCGACAAATCACAAAAATTTAGATTGACCCCCATCGGATTTACATCATATTCCGGTAGATTTAAAACAATGAGGCATTTGTCAAAGTGCCATAGAAATCTTGCCATAACCCATTGTCGATTAACCAGATGGTTGAATATCATCACAAATTGGTCCTCCACTATTTTGCACATTTCCATCCCATTCTTTGGATTGATAGTGGATATGATGGTGGACTTGAAAGACTCAAAATTCAGATTCCTATCCATTAGGATGGCCCAATGAAGTGATATGTTTGTTTTGTCGGGGGGCTTTGCCAAGCCACCGCTGGGGCTAACAGTCCCGTTTCCTCATCCTCTATCAATTTTAATGCCCTTGCTATAGCCTCCGATTCACATTCCATAGCTCCTCACTCAGGGATGTAGGGGAAAGAACAAGCATGTCCGCCATGGAAGCGCCTGAAAAGGAATCAAAGTAAGGCAGTAACATATAGTGGAAAACCGAACAAGCGATCAGGGATGTAGGGGAAAGTGTGGTGGTGTTATAGAAGAGAAGTGGAAATCAATAGATGAAAGAGATTGTGACTAGTATCAATAATGGATCGATAGACCAATGTTACGCCTCTTACACAAGACACTCACAAACCCCACACTCAACGTGGAATAGACTCAAAACGCCAAAACTCAAAACCCTCATAGGAAAGACTCAAGATACCTTCATAGGAGAGACCCACTCCAATTAAATATGATTTAATCATCTAGGAATTAATATTGGAAAAAAACTAAAAAAAAAAAAGAAATAAATAGACATATTAGAATCTAGAGCTTTTTCCCCCAAAAATATAACTCCAACTAAAAATAACTCCCATAATATTACTTTCTTAAGAATATTTTTCATATTA
Source organism: Petrea volubilis (assembly GCA_026212405.1). NCBI lineage: Eukaryota > Viridiplantae > Streptophyta > Magnoliopsida > Lamiales > Verbenaceae > Petrea > Petrea volubilis. Next base: position 6,795,057 of record CM047884.1, read on the forward strand.
TGTCATATTCCCATGTACATTACCATGCAAGCAAAAATTAATTAGTTGGATTTTTTTTATCTACTTTATGAGCTCATGAGAACCCGATTTATTTTTCCCATCTTTCTGAGTTCTAACTAGTCTTTTTTATTATTTTTATTTTCATTTATCTTTTATATTTTTTAAATATTATTATATGTTTAACACTTAATTTGAATATCAACTAGTCGGATAATCATTAAATTAAAATAAGAGTTCACAATTTTTTTAACAAAAAGGTATTATTAACTAACTAGATCATATTTAAGCACAACTATTGTTATACATCTTAGCCTAAAATTTAACTTCTTATTTCTTGAAAGTGTGATTATAGGACAAAAAGTGTTGCTTTCACTTTTTTTAATAGCCAAAAAAAAAAGAAAAAAAATGAGTAATAAATTTAATGATTTATGAGCAAACTAGAAGCAAAAACTAAATCAATTTGTATAATTATTGAGAAATTAAAATAATTATCATAAACATTATTGCACCATAATACTTTAATAAGAATTCTCTTTTCAAAATCGAATAGACTAAAAATAAAATTTAATTTCTCAATAAGCAAGATTAACTAGATTCATGTAGTCAAGTTAGAATTTAAAAAGTTTTGCAAAATAAATGAGAATCTTATTTTACAATCTATTATTAAACTCTAGATATAAAAAAAACCATACTAATTAGTTCTCACATGGGCAATTCTACCATCAGTCGGCTTCGTAGGTGACTAAAGTTAGTCATGCCTTAAAATAATGCAACGTGTACTAATTTTAATTTTTTAAATAAGTTACCAGTTAATTAAATCTCACACTTACCAGCTTCTGCAGGTAAACAAATTATTTTTCTCTCTCTACAAAATCAATTCTAATCATATTTTGTCTTTCTAATCCTCAATTAATCTTGAAGAGAATGGCTATTGTTGAATTCTAAAGAGATTGGAGGGCCCTTAATTATTAACCTTACCAAATATAAAAAATCTCCCTTAATTATTAAGAGTTCTTAAGGTAAATAGTTTTTATTGCTATCTTGGAACAGTTTACTGGCAGACAGAGGTTATCAATCTTTAAGCCTATCGTCCTTGAGCATCTGAGTACAGTAGTTGGTAGGCTCCCTTATTGTCCTTGGAACTTATCATCAGACAACGAATCTTTTAATTCGTCAAAAAGGCAATAGTGAAATGGCAGACAAACTTATTCTTTGGGCGGCTGAGCTGATTTACTTGTCATCTTATCACAAATAGTAACACCACTTATGGAGTATCTTTAACAGGGCAAATGGTGAGTGACGTCATGGCTTATATCAAAGGCTTCTTTCCCTGTGACTTATCAATTAGGGCAATCATAGCATCAATCTGGATCTCAGATTCCTCAGCATAAGGATCCTGGGATTCTCCAGCAAGAACTTCCTCTTTGGATGATGAGGACATTGATGCTAAATCTTCAGTATCAAGATCATAATCTAGATTATCTTTTAATTCTTTCTGAACTTGGGAGAGGTATTCATTAGCAATCTCCTTTTGTTCATCCTTAGTCAAAGGACCATTTTTCTTCATTCTGTATTCTTTAAGAATTTCTTGCAAAGTGACTGGACCACGTTTATTGGATTGCTTCTGGTATTCATGAACTTTCATTTTAATGAGGTTGGTTGTTTCCTGGCCATGTAAAGCTTTGGTTTTGGGGTCTAACATTATTAGTTTTTTCCAAAAAGAAGTGTAATAAATACGGTTAAGACATGGTAGATGTTCTGGGGTGAAACCAATCTGAGGTTCCCAACGCCATATCCATGGAATTGAGAATTCAATAAAAAAGTGAAAGGAACTTATTCCTTCAGGCCATAGTTTTAACTGTTTGGCTTTTTGGACAAGAGGGGAATGAATTACCCAGGCTGAATAAAGGGTTTTGAAAAGATCAGGAAGAACATTGATAGAAGGACCAAATGTCATCCACCATTTAAGAAACCATGAAGGTAGATTATCGGACTTTATTGTTGGACATGTTTTAAACATCCATGTATGTTTCTTTCTTGAATTCTCATAGAAGAAACATTTCATAAAAGCATTTATGTAATCCCAGTAATTATACTTGATTACGAGTTTTAACTCTGGACTATAAAATTCTCTTTCTTGAAGGGTACTTATACCCCATTCTTCAGCAGACAGTACCTGCTTTATGATAGCCTTAGTATAAACATAATATGCCATTGATCCCGTAGGATACGTATGAAATATCTGGACTGTACCAGATTTAATGAGTATTAACTCATATATGATTCTTGTCTTATCTGATTCACAAGGAAAACTTCTTGTGTCCAGATATCTAGACATTATTTGGTAGGGGTCTGTATGAATTAACAGATCTTTTTGTTCTATTAAGAACATAGTATCTTTATGACCCATTAAAGTATAGGGCAGAGGTTCCATATCTTCATATACCTCTGGATTTTTTAATTTTTCTGCGTAAGAGGATGAGGTATTACCTTCATCATGTTTGGAACTGGATTCCATGGGAGGAAAATGTTCCTGGTATTGATTCCTATTTCCCATCTGGTTTACCAGATTGATACGACCACGAACTCTACGGTTATTACCGTATCTGTAAGGCTGAGTTTCTCTTGGAAACATTATTCCTGAAATGTGAAAGATTAAGCAATATAAGAAGTATTAATTACTTTATCAAGAATATTTTTCTGTATTATCAGTTCTGCCAACTCAATTTTATGTTGGTGGAACATTGGGTGAGATTTAGCAGGAAAACAAAGAAACCATTCATTAAGTCTCTTTATCTGAATATTAATCTTTTTAGCTTTTTGAACTAAATAATGAGGATAAGGTTTAGATCCACGAAAATGTTCCTTAACCTTTCTTAGTTTAAAAAGATTAATATCTTTTTCATTAGTAAGTCCTAATCTAATAAGATAATTGTGGAAATTTATTTCCCATCCTTCTTTCTCTTCATCAGAGAAATTTCTTAATTTGTTTTGAATCATCATTCGCCATAGAATCGGACCGTCCATCTGTTAAGAAGGAGTATGTAAATAATTTTCTCAACAGTTTCAATTTCTTTAATAGCATCAAAATTATGTTGAATATTTCCATTAATATCTTCAATATCTTCAGGAGTAAGATACATTCGTTTAAGAATATCTTTGCAAAAAGAAATATTATCATAATATTCTTGCTTTAAATTATAAAGACGTTTTAAGTAATCAAACTCTTTTTCATCAGATGCTTGATACACACTGAAATTGGTAAAGATATTAGCCATCTGCAAAATTATCAAATTATGCATTTAGAAATTTGCTTAGCTAAATAAATTTTTACGCTAAAATAAACTTCATAATGATAAGTTAGAAATTTTTTATCATGATAAAGAAGTGATCTGGGACTATCAAGATAATGATTTTGTATTAACACAAGCTTAATAAGATTATATAGTTTAGTAGCATGCTTATGATCTTTAATAAGCATCTTCATTCCTATTTCATGAATATGCACAAATCTAAAATTATCAGAATGATAATATAAAGCTCTATAGATTAAGCGATCAAACTCAGTCATTATCTGAAAACAAGGAGGATTATTGTTATTAAAACACTTACAGTACTGAGATGTACTCATAATACAAAGTTGACTTACAACCTATTTATGCAATACACCTTTTATTGATATCATCATCAATAAAGTCTTTCATTACCTGTAGATAAGGTAAGTAATTCTTACAGAAAGTTTTATCATAATCTCTAAGTATTACTCTAGGGGCTCCTTTAGCTGAAAGATAACAACCTGACTCTAGACAATTTTGTACATGTTTAATGAGTTTAGCTAAATGTCTAGATCTTTCAACTATATTGGCAATTCCTCTATGTTTCATAGTATAAAATCTGAGGGGTTGATTATAAAGATGTTCATAAACATCTCTTTCGTGAGTTGTCATGATACAAATCCTAGGGATAGTTATTCTAGGTATGAGTCTGGTTCGGGAAGGCATTATCCTGTAAAAATTCACGAGTTAAAAAGTCAGGAAGACTATTCTCTTTTCCTTTTTTATATTTTATTTCAAAATCAAAAGGAGCTAAATGAGACTGCCATCTAGCATACATAGCTTTACTCACATCATGTTTGAAATCCTTATTAAACATGAATTTAGCAGATTGACAATCAGTAAATACAGTAAAAGGCTTATTGTATAAGTCATCTTGAAATTTTAATATACACTTAACAATGGCTAAAACTTCTTTAGCAATAGTAGCATAATTCTTTTGGCTATTATTCCATTTTCCTGAATAATATCTAATTAATTGTTTAGACTTATCTAGGGGGGAAATTTGACTTAATATTCCTCCGAAACCTATGTCACTAGCATCTGTTTCTATTATTTTATCCCAATTAGGATTAGCAAGTGTAAGACAAGGCAAATGACTTACCTTATTCTTAATATGTTTTACAGCTTGAGTATGTTCTGAATTCCAAGGTTTAGGAATTTTCTTAAGTCTATCATACAGTATTGTTGTATCCTGTGCAAGATTTTTATAATATGGTGATATATAGTTTAAACTACCAAGGAATCTTTGAAGTTGAGTTTTATCCTTGATTTCATTAGGATATTTAGAAGAAAATTCAATACTTCTATTTATAGGGATTATTTTACCTTTTTCAATATTATGTCCTAGAAATCTTATTTTGGTTTGAAACAATAACATTTTGGGTTTAGAAATTACTAAACCATTTTGAATAATAATTTTCTTAAAAATATCTAGATGTTTAAAATGTAATTCAATGGTTTTGGAAAATACCAAAATATCATCAATATAGACAATTATAAAATCAGTATATGGAATAAAAATATCATTCATTATTTTTTGAAATTCTGAGGGGGCATTTTTTAATCCAAAAGGCATTACCTTCCATTCATATTGACCTATGGGTACATTAAAAGCAGTTTTATATTGATCTTGTTCAGAAATTTGGATTTGCCAATATCCTGATTTTAAATCAAATTTAGAAAATAAATTAGCATTATATAATCTATCAAGCAAATCTTTTTTATTAGGAATTGGATATCTTATCCATTTTAAAACTTTATTTAAAGATTTATAATTAATTACTAGTCTAGGAACACGACGTTCTTGTTCAGCATGTTTGTTAACATAAAATCCTGTACAAGACCATGGTGACTTAGAGGGTTTAATTAATTTTTTATCTAATAAAAATTTAATCTCTTTTTTACAAAGTTCTAAATATTCTTTATTCATTTGACAAGGTCGAGACTTAGTTGGAATATGATTTTCTGAAAAATTATCTTCATAGGGAAGAGAAACAATATGTTTCTTTCTATTCCAAAAAGCATTTGGATGATCATTACAAATTGTTAAATACAAATTCTTTTCAAGGAGTTTAATCTTTTCTTTTAATTTTGGTTTTTGCAATGTAGTGTCTAAAGTAAAAAGATTTATTTCTTGTTTAAGAAAATTAATCTGATTATGTTTTTGATTAATTAAATCTTGAATTTCATTTAATAATTTTGTCTGGGGTTCAGTTATGAAATTAAACTGAATGTTTTGATTTTCAAAAGTACCAATAAATCCATTAGTATTAATTTGTTTTAAAGGGAAAAGTTTTTGATGAAAAGGAGTTCCAAGAATTACTTGGGTAGTCATATTTTTTATTAATAAAAAACTTGTAGGTATACAAATTTTTTGTTGACAGATATAAGCTTTGGGAATTTTATAAGAAATATCTAGCTTATTTCCATTAACAGCAGTTAAATTATGCGTAGTTTTATGAAAATACCTGGTAGGAATTATTCATTCTTGAATACAATTAAGATCTGCACCACTATCCACTAAAGCAGTAAGATTTTTAACAAATTGATTATCAATTAATAAGGTTATTTTAATATACCATTTTTGAGAGGTGATAACATCAAGAGTAGCTAAGAAATTAGTTAATCCTGTAGTATTATTATATTCTTCAAGAATGTCTTCTTCACTTTCAGAATTATGAGAAGCAAGTTGTTTTCCTTTTTCTAAATAATTTAATCTATGAGAAAATAATTTATTTTCATCTTTAAGTGATTTAATGTCTGATTTTAAAAATTCAACTTCTTTTATTAAATCAGAAATAGTTATTGGATATTCAGTCTTATGTTTAGAAGTTAATCTTCTCTGAACTTCATCCATAGTATATGGAGTAGTATTTCTTTGTATTCTATTAAGATCAGGTTTATTTCTATGACTTGACTCACCAGTAATATGTTCTATTAAGAATGATTTAATATTAGGATCATTTGTATGTTTTAAAAGATCTAAGATAGAATTAGATTTAATCATATTTATTTCAAAATCTTTAAATTGAGAAATAAGTTGGTATAATTCATCATTATTTTGATTCTGTTTTTCACAAGGTTCATTGTTTTGACATGGTTCACATTGACTCTCATTTTCTGAGCTAGAGAATTCAATATTATCTAAAACATTTATGTCTTTTTCGGAAAGACTCAGACTTGAATTATTACTTTCACTATCACTTTTAAGTTCAGACTCAGAAACAAGTAAAATTTTACATAATGAATCTTTAAGATCATTATCAATATTCAAAGCATATATTTTTTGTTTAACTCTACAATTTTTAGCATAATGACCTATTTTACCGCATTTAAAACAGGCATTAGAGTTTTGATATTGGGTTTTTGTAAATTTCTTAAATTTTTTCTTTTTAGGTTTAGGTTGTGGTTGAGGTAATTGTTTAGCATATTGTTGTTGTTTATAACGTCTGCTTACACGTTTTTTTCTCTTACACTCATAATAACTAGCAGATTTATGCTTGTTCTTTTTCTTATGTGGTTTATCAACTTGAGGATTTTTTGGAATATTCATTCCAAATTGATCACAAAAATCTCCTAATTATTTTTTATGTAACATATTATGTTTTTGAACTTGTTGATTAAGTTTTATATCATTACAAAGATTTAATCCTTCTGTTATACAAGAACTAATTAACTTACCATAAGTATATTCACTATAATTTATATTTAAATTATTACCTCTTAAGGTTTTTCTTACTTTTTCTGCAAAAAGGGGAGGAAGACCATCAATAAACTTGGATTTCCAATGGTCTGAATTACTTTCTGGTAATTGTAAAACTCTGCTTAAAAATACATCTTTATACCAATGAAAAGAGCTTAAAGTATTACAACGCATATTTTGTAATAAAGTTCTTATTGTTTCAGAATTATCTGACCATCTACCTATGAAGTGTTCAAAAATATTTATTACTAAAGTGTAGACAGCATCTTCAATTTGTTCATTATTTTCTAACTTAGTTTTGCTTAAACTATTGTAATAATTTAGTTTACTTTTTTATTTTGTTTGTTTTCATGGTTTTCCTCCTATAAAAGGAGACCTTGTTTAGTTTGTTAGGCATCCGAAATCTTCCCCTCATCTTATATTGTATGTTCATACTCTTCCTTTTGTTTTTAATCATGTACTATCTCTACTGCCTCCTTGTAATCGACACCGTTCAAGAAATAAAGAGGTTTTTAAGAAATAAAGAGGTTTTTAAGAAATCCAGAGTGGTTCTTGGTACGCCCTCTCTCTCTCTAATTTATATTTAAATTTATGTTCATAGTTTAAAACTATGTGTGACTAAGTGCTTAGTATGTTAAAAAATGTTGAAACTAAATCATGAAAATGGTTAAGTTATGGTAGCATAATCTTCTTGCAACCTTTCTTGTAATGGGTTAAATTTATGAATCAGTCTTGTTTTTAGGGTTTAAAAATTCTAGATACAGTCTTGGTATTCGAGTGAAAGTCCTGTTGTGCCCGCTGAAGCCATGGTTAGGCGTTTAGGGCTGTTTGGAGTAAGACTGGATACCAAAGACAGGTCTAGAAATGGTTTTGTAAAATTTTTCCTCAAAAAATGACGACAGATTCATAGTTCATTTGTAAAACATCCCAATGCAAGAATCGGGTCCTGTTCTTTATGGTATCAGAGCCATGTCATTTGATTGATTTAGTGGAGATATTTTTTAACATACTTCTTTACTGCTTATTTGCATAATGAACATATTTAGATCTGATAAACAGACTATTAAAAACAGTGTTAGTCATGAGGTAGAATTACCACAAGACCTAGATTTGTTAAACAAATGGTCTATCCCTAAGATGAATATAACTGAAGTATATAAAATAGGTACACTTGAAAAAATCTCATGGAAACAAGTTGTTAAAACAACTGAAGAAACTATTTCTCTAAATAAAGATGAAATGATACTACATCTTTTAAGTGAAAAAGATATAGGAAGATACAGAAATCTTTATAAGTTTTTACATATAGGACTAGTACAAATAGTCTTTAAGCCTTTAACCTTAGAAGGTTTACCTGAAAGTTTTTTAGCTGTCTTAAGAGATGGTAGAAATTTAAATTGGGATCAATCCATAATGGGAATAATTGAAAGTAGTCTGGCACATGGTCCAGTCTATTTTAATGTCTTTCCAAATTTGCAATTATCTTTAACTGATAATAATTTATTAGATGCTTTAACACTTAATGTTAAAACACATGGGTATAATTATGCTCACGGTTCAGAAGTAATTTGTATATGTTATAGAATTTACTATAAAACTTTACATACACTTAATCCCCAGTGTAAACAAAAAGATAAATTAGCAAATGAAACTATAGTAATTGAGTCTAATTTTAGTAAATCTAATATTACGACTAGAAGAACCATAAAATGGGATGAAATTGAATTTCCTGAAAATTGGATAATGGAAAAAGTTGCACCTGTCATAAATGATATTTCTGACCAACCAACTAATGTTCAACAAACCCAAGAAGGTAATGTTTTTATAACTATGCCTAAAAGACAACTTTCTTTACCAAGAAATGCTTTTCAAACTGGATCTAGTAAATCTAGATATTCTTTTATTTCACCTAAGCAATTACAATTCCCTTCAAGAAGTTCAACTTCAAGACTTTCTCAAATTAAAAAAGATGATGATAGTAATAGTCCTGCTAGATCTGATAAATCTTTTGACTCTACTATTTATCTAAATGATCCTTACAAAAACTTAAAAATTGATTCGGATAATTTTGTATCACCAAATAAGAGTATCGATGAAATCGATCCAACCTTAAGTGAAATGGGATATCATGTCTAATAGTTTCCTAATGAATTACACCAAAATTGATTTTAGTCCAGGATCCCTGGTAAGACAAAAATGTAAAAATGAATTTAATCTACCTATTTGGAATAATTTCAGAGAATGGTTTTATAAAACTTTTAATCTTACAGAATTAAAAATAATTTCTGAAGAATATTATACACACCTTTCTAATATTAATGAAATAATACCTTTTGTTCAATGGTTTATTTATAAAATAAATGAAATTTTAGAATATAAGATTGCTGTTTTGGAAAGAAATTTCAAAATTTCTTCAACTAATATTATTACAGGAATTTATCCACCCCAAGATGCTTTTGAAATAATTACAGATAATCAAAGTAGGCATTATACTGCTTTTACAAAATTAATTGATGATAAAACCATATTGACTAATGCTCAACTCTTCAATAAGTTAATCAAGCAACAAAATTATTCAAATCTATATTTAATAATCTTAGGAGAACAAATTAATTTAGCTATTAATAGAATTGATCAACTTCTTTCAAAAACTGATAGAGTTAATCAAAAAATAAACAAAGTTTTAATTGAACAAGAAAAAGAAGAAAGTAGTAAAACTGAAGCTAGTACCTCTTCTATTCCAACAATTCAGCCTCCCCCTAAAATAAAAAATTTCAAATTTGCTGCTGTTACTGAATTTGAAAAACTTTTAAATGAGAAATTTAAAGATTTACGTTTAAATACAGTTCAGTTTTCTAAGAAACTTGAAGAACCAGATTCTGATTATTCTACTATTATAAGAGATGAAATAAATAAAATAGGAAAATATGGTAGAAAAACCTATTCTAATAAATATGCAGATAAACCTAACCAGAGATTTTATTATTATCCTAGACCTACACCTCAAGATGTTCTTTATGAAGAACAAGAATTTGTTAATACAACCAGTTGTAGTGGAAATCACATTTATGAATGGAATATAGATGGCTATACGATAAATCAAATAGCAAGTTTAATACATAGAATGTTAATGTATAGTACTGTTTGTAAAAATAATGGTAATTCAGATAAATCTATAGCATCCATGATAATTGCTGGTTTTACGGGTCAGTTAAAAGGATGGTGGGATAAGTATTTAACCCAAGAATTTAAATAAGAAATATTAAGCAAAACTAAGTTAGAAAATAATGAACAAATTGAAAATGCTGTCTACACATTAGTAATAAATATTTTTGAACACTTCACAGGTAGATGGTCAGATAATTCTGAAACAATAAGAACTTTATTACAAAATATGCGTTGTAATACTTTAAGCTCTTTTCGTTGGTATAAAGATGTATTTTTAAGCAGAGTTTTACAATTACCAGAAAGTAATTCAGACCATTGGAAATCCAAGTTTATTGATGGTCTTCCTCCCCTTTTTGCAGAAAAAGTAAGAAAAACCTTAAGAGGTAATAATTTAAATATAAATTATAGTGAATATACTTATGGTAAGTTAATTAGTTCTTGTATAACAGAAGGATTAAATCTTTGTAATGATATAAAACTTAATCAACAAGTTCAAAAACATAATATGTTACATAAAAAACAATTAGGAGATTTTTGTGATCAATTTGGAATGAATATTCCAAAAAATCCTCAAGTTGATAAACCACATAAGAAAAAGAACAAGCATAAATCTGCTAGTTATTATGAGTATAAGAGAAAAAAAACGTGAAAGCAGACGTTATAAACAACAACAATATGCTAAACAATTACCTCAACCACAACCTAAACCTAAAAAGGAAAAATTTAAGAAATTTACAAAAACCCAATATCAAAACTCTAATGCCTGTTTTAAATGCGGTAAAATAGGTCATTATGCTAAAAATTGTAGAGTTAAACAAAAAATATATGCTTTGAATATTGATAATTATCTTAAAGATTCATTATGTAAAATTTTACTTGTTTCTGAGTCTGAACTTAAAAGTGATAGTGAAAGTAATAATTCAAGTCTGAGTCTTTCCGAAAAAGACATAAATGTTTTAGATAATATTGAATTCTCTAGCTCAGAAAATGAGAGTCAATGTGAACCATGTCAAAACAATGAACCTTGTGAAAAACAGAATCAAAATAATGATGAATTATACCAACTTATTTCTCAATTTAAAGATTTTGAAATAAATATGATTAAATCTAATTCTATCTTAGATCTTTTAAAACATACAAATGATCCTAATATTAAATCATTCTTAATAGAACATATTACTGGTGAGTCAAGTCATAGAAATAAACCTGATCTTAATAGAATACAAAGAAATACTACTCCATATACTATGGATGAAGTTCAGAGAAGATTAACTTCTAAACATAAGACTGAATATCCAATAACTATTTCTGATTTAATAAAAGAAATTGAATTTTTAAAATCAGACATTAAATCACTTAAAGATGAAAATAAATTATTTTCTCATAGATTAAATTATTTAGAAAAAGGAAAACAACTTGCTTCTCATAATTCTGAAAGTGAAGAAGACATTCTTGAAGAAGATAATAATACTACAGGATTAACTAATTTCTTAGCTACTCTTGATGTTATCACCTCTCAAAAATGGTATATTAAAATAACCTTATTAATTGATAATCAATTTGTTAAAAATCTTACTGCTTTAGTGGATAGTGGTGGAGATCTTAATTGTATTCAAGAATGAATAATTCCTACCAGGTATTTTCATAAAACTACGCATAATTTAACTGCTGTTAATGGAAATAAGCTAGATATTTCTTATAAAATTCCCAAAGCTTATATCTGTCAACAAAAAAATTGTATACCTACAAGTTTTTTATTAATAAAAAACATGACTACCCAAGTAATTCTTGGAACTCCTTTTCATCAAAAACTTTTCCCTTTAAAACAAATTGATACTAATGGATTTATTGGTACTTTTGAAAATCAAAACATTCAGTTTAATTTCATAACTGAACCCCAGACAAAATTATTAAATAAAATTCAAGATTTAATTAATCAAAAACATAATCAGATTAATTTTCTTAAACAAGAAATAAATCTTTTTACTTTAGACACTACATTGCAAAAACCAAAATTAAAAGAAAAGATTAAACTCCTTGAAAAGAATTTGTATTTAACAATTTGTAATGATCATCCAAATGCTTTTTGGAATAGAAAGAAACATATTGTTTCTCTTCCCTATGAAGATAATTTTTCAGAAAATCATATTCCAACTAAGTCTCGACCTTGTCAAATGAATAAAGAATATTTAGAACTTTGTAAAAAAGAGATTAAATTTTTATTAGATAAAAAATTAATTAAACCCTCTAAGTCACCTTGGTCTTGTACAGGATTTTATGTTAACAAACATGCTGAACAAGAACGTGGTGTTCCTAGACTAGTAATTAATTATAAACCTTTAAATAAATTTTTAAAATGGATAAGATATCCAATTCCTAATAAAAAAGATTTGCTTGATAGATTATATAATGCTAATTTATTTTCTAAATTTGATTTAAAATCAGGATATTGGCAAATCCAAATTTCTGAACAAGATCAATATAAAACTGCTTTTAATGTACCCATAGGTCAATATGAATGGAAGGTAATGCCTTTTGGATTAAAAAATGCCCCCTCAGAATTTCAAAAAATAATGAATGATATTTTTATTCCATATACTGATTTTATAATTGTCTATATTGATGATATTTTGGTATTTTCCAAAACCATTGAATTACATTTTAAACATCTAGATATTTTTAAGAAAATTATTATTCAAAATGGTTTAGTAATTTCTAAACCCAAAATGTTATTGTTTCAAACCAAAATAAGATTTCTAGGACATAATATTGAAAAAGGTAAAATAATCCCTATAAATAGAAGTATTGAATTTTCTTCTAAATATCCTAATGAAATCAAGGATAAAACTCAACTTCAAAGATTCCTTGGTAGTTTAAACTATATATCACCATATTATAAAAATCTTGCACAGGATACAGCAATACTGTATGATAGACTTAAGAAAATTCCTAAACCTTGGAATTCAGAACATACTCAAGCTGTAAAACATATTAAGAATAAGGTAAGTCATTTGCCTTGTCTTACACTTGCTAATCCTAATTGGGATAAAATAATAGAAACAGATGCTAGTGACATAGGTTTCGGAGGAATATTAAGTCAAATTTCCCCCCTAGAGTAATACTTAGAGATTATGATAAAACTTTCTGTAAGAATTACTTACCTTATCTACAGGTAATGAAAGACTTTATTGATGATGATATCAATAAAAGGTGTATTGCATAAATAGGTTGTAAGTCAACTTTGTATTATGAGTACATCTCAGTACTGTAAGTGTTTTAATAACAATAATCCTCCTTGTTTTCAGATAATGACTGAGTTTGATCGCTTAATCTATAGAGCTTTATATTATCATTCTGACAATTTCAGATTTGTGCATATTCATGAAATAGGAATGAAGATGCTTATTAAAGATCATAAGCATGCTACTAAACTATATAATCTTATTAAGCTTGTGTTAATACAAAATCATTATCTTGATAGTCCCAGATCACTTCTTTATCATGATAAAAAATTTCTAACTTATCATTATGAAGTTTATTTTAGCGTAAAAATTTATTTAGCTAAGCAAATTTCTAAATGCATAATTTGATAATTTTGCAGATGGCTAATATCTTTACCAATTTCAGTGTGTATCAAGCATCTGATGAAAAAGAGTTTGATTACTTAAAACGTCTTTATAATTTACAGCAAGAATATTATGATAATATTTCTTTTTGCAAAGATATTCTTAAACGAATGTATCTTACTCCTGAAGATATTGAAGATATTAATGGAAATATTCAACATAATTTTGATGCTATTAAAGAAATTGAAACTGTTGAGAAAAATTATTTACATACTCCTTCTTAACAGATGGACGGTCCGATTCTATGGCGAATGATGATTCAAAACAAATTAAGAAATTTCTCTGATGAAGAGAAAGAAGGATGGGAAATAAATTTCCACAATTATCTTATTAGATTAGGACTTACTAATGAAAAAGATATTAATCTTTTTAAACTAAGAAAGGTTAAGGAACATTTTCGTGGATCTAAACCTTATCCTCATTATTTAGTTCAAAAAGCTAAAAAGATTAATATTCAGATAAAGAGACTTAATGAATGGTTTCTTTGTTTTCCTGCTAAATCTCACCTAATGTTCCACCAACATAAAATTGAGTTGGCAGAACTGATAATACAGAAAAATATTCTTGATAAAGTAATTAATACTTCTTATATTGCTTAATCTTTCACATTTCAGGAATAATGTTTCCAAGAGAAACTCAGCCTTACAGATACGGTAATAACCGTAGAGGACGTGGCCGTACCAATCTAGTAAACCAGATGGGAAATATGAATCAATACCAGGAACATTTTCCTCCCATGGAATCCAGTTCCAAACATGATGAAGGTAATACCTCATCCTCTTACGCAAAAAAATTAAAAAATCCAGAGGTATATGAAGATATGGAACCTCTGCCCTATACTTTAATGGGTCATAAAGATACTATGTTCTTAATAGAACAAAAAGATCTGTTAATTCATACAGACCCCTACCAAATAATGTCTAGATATCTGGATACAAGAAGTTTTCCTTGTGAATTAGATAAGACAAGAATCATATATGAGTTAATACTCATTAAATCTGGTACAGTCCAGATATTTCATACGTATCCTATGGGATCAATGGCATATTATGTTTATACTAAGGCTATCATAAAGCAGGTACTGTCTGCTGAAGAATGGGGTATAAGTACCCTTCAAGAAAGAGAATTTTATAGTCCAGAGTTAAAACTCGTAATCAACTATAATTACTGGGATTACATAAATGCTTTTATGAAATGTTTCTTCTATGAGAATTCAAGAAAGAAACATACATGGATGTTTAAAACATGTCCAACAATAAAGTCCGATAATCTACCTTCATGGTTTCTTAAATGGTGGATGACATTTTGGTCCTTCCATCAATGTTCTTCCTGATCTTTTCAAAACCCTTTATTCAGCCTGGGTAATTCATTCCCCTCTTGTCCAAAAAGCCAAACAGTTAAAACTATGGCGTGAAGGAATAAGTTCCTTTCACTTTTTTATTGAATTCTCAATTCCATGGATATGGCGTTGGGAACCTCAGATTGGTTTCACCCCAGAACATCTACCATGTCTTAACCGTATTTATTACACTTCTTTTTGGAAAAAACTAATAATGTTAGACCCCAAAACCCAAGCTTTACATGGCCAGGAAACAATCAACCTCATTAAAATGAAAGTTCATGAATACCAGAAGCAATCCAATAAACGTGATCCAGTCACTTTGCAAGAAATTCTTAAAGAATACAGAATGAAGAAAAATGGTCCTTTAACTAAGGATGAACAAAAGGAGATTGCTAATGAATACCTCTCCCAAGTTCATAAAGAATTAAAAGATAATCTAGATTATGATCTTGATACTGAAGATTTAGCATCAATGTCCTCATCATCCAAAGAGGAAGTTCTTGCTGGAGAATCCCAGGATCCTTATGCTGAGGAATCTGAGATCCAAATTGATGCTATGATTGCCCTAATTGATAAGTCACAGGGAAAGAAGCCTTTGATGTAAGCCATGACGTCACTCACCATTTGCCCTGTTAAAGATACTCCATAAGTGGTGTTACTATTTGTGATAAGATGACAAGTAAATCAGCTCAGCCGCCCAAAGAATAAATTTGTCTGCCATTTCACTGTTGCCTTTTTGACGAATTAAAAGATTCGTTGTCTGATGATAAGTTCCAAGGACAATAAGGGAGCCTACCAACTACTGTACTCAGATGCTCAAGGACGATAGGCTTAAAGATTGATAACCTCTGTCTGCCAGTAAACTGTTCCAAGATACCCAAGGACAATCAATTGTCTAACTTTAGTTTTAATCAAACTATTGTAATAATTTAGTTTACTTTTTTATTTTGTTTGTTTTCATGGTTTTCCTCCTATAAAAGGAGACCTTGTTTAGTTTGTTAGGCATCCGAAATCTTTCCCTCATCTTATATTGTATGTTCATACTCTTCCTTTTGTTTTTAATCGTGTACTATCTCTACTGCCTCCTTGTAATCGACACAGTTCAAGAAATAAAGAGGTTTTTAAGAAATCCAGAGTGGTTCTTGGTACGCCCTTTCTCTCTCTAATTTATATTTAAATTTATGTTCATAGTTTAAAACTATGTGTGGCTAAGTGCTTAGTATGTTAAAAAATGTTGAAACTAAATCATGAAAATGGTTAAGTTATGGTAGCATAATCTTCTTGCAACCTTTCTTGTAATGGGTTAAATTTATGAATCAGTCTTGTTTTTAGGGTTTAAAAATTCTAGATACAGTCTTGGTATTCGAGTGAAAGTCCTGTTGTGCCCGCTGAAGCCATGGTTAGGCGTTTAGGGCTGTTTGGAGTAAGACTGGATACCAAAGATAGGTCTAGAAATGGTTTTGTAAAATTTTTCCTCAAAAAATGATGACAGATTCATAGTTCATTTGTAAAACATCCTAGTGCAAGAATCGGGTCCTGCTCTTTATGGTATAATTATTATTATTATTATTATTATTATTATTATTATTACTATTACTATTACTATTACTATTACTATTACTATTACTATTACTATTACTATTATTACTATTATTATTACTATTATTATTACTATTACTATTACTATTACTATTACTATTACTATTACTATTACTATTACTATTATTATTATTACTATTATTATTACTATTACTATTATTATTATTATTATTATTATTATTATTATTATTATTATTTCGACTTTCAATTAGAGTATATATATCTTTTCCAAGATACGATTACAAATATTGAATTCATAGATATACGAACAAAATAGAAATTCTAGGACAAAAATTAAAAGCAAACAAACTAGTAACATTGACCTATTTTCACATTTATTTTGTTTATTTCAAATAAGTCAATTATTTTTGTTAAAATATTGTATATTTCATCGTCAATTATTATATGAACAACATATAATACAATTACTGAATATTTTATATCAAGAATGTGAGTATTGTTCATCAAATTAAGAATGTGTGCCATGTAATCGTTAATATTATTATCACCGTATTATTTATGAAAATTAACTTTATATTTGATCACACATATAGTTATAGTCATAATTATTCAAATTAATAAATGGGTTATATAATTGTTTATCTTCTCTAAGGAGCACATACTCTTCAATATATAATTATTGTGTTACGTCATTTAGATCTATATTAATTACACCCATACATAAATACTTGTAAATTATTATTATTTACTCACATATGATTATTAATATTATAATCGTTATTATTTTTGCAGTTATCTCACATTAAATTATATATTGCTAATATATAGTTATTATTACTACTATTATTATTCATTATATATTATTATAATCATAATCTTTTTTTGATACAATTATAATCATAATTAATGAGACCAATAATTGAATTACATATTTGGTTACACTTACTGTGTAGAATATACATTTGAATATATCACACCACATTGACATATATTTGGTTAAACAATTTTTTTTTTAATTATTATTATTATTATTATTATTATTGGTGTTTGATATTACTATACCCTCCACTAATAATCAAAACATATTTGTTTAACAACTACTGCTTATTGCACTCTTTTGGATATATTTTATATATTTGCACCACTTTCAAAAATATATTACTCAATATCAATACAAATCAATCATTATATAATAAATTTATAGATAGTATGAATAATTTACTTAATTATAATATTCAAATTTTAAAATTTTAATTTGTTTTTTAAAATACAAATGCTGATATTCTAGATATATTTTTAAAATAGTTTGTCATCAGTGTTATATAATTTTTAAAATGTGTTGAAAATTTAAATTAAGCGTAACTTTTTATCAACTATTAATATATTGTTCGAATTTATGAATTACATATATGTTATAAAAAAACTTTATTGGTTTGTATTTAGCGGGACCATATGTGGTGTAATAGAATAATTGTTATAAACTAAAATCATAGGATAACTTGTGTAGCAGGTAACCCTTCCACTTTACTTGCACAAAAGTTACATATATATGGATGGCTTAGATTTTATTTACCATATCTATTGGCTAAGATAAGGGGTGACTAATATTAGTCACCTATGAACTATGACTGATGATAGAATTTTCCTTATCACATTATTATTGTACAAAGTCTACATTAATGGTGAAAAAAATCCAAAATTTTAAAATAATATACAACTTAATTGTAGAAATTAAAATAATATACTACTTCATTGTACAATTGGCGTGACAATAAATATGAGTCTAAGAAATTACAACTAGTACTAGTAAATAGTCATGGGCCTATTAAGTATGGAAAGAGAAAAAAAAAATATCCAACTAATAATTTTTTTCGCCTAGATCTATATATATATATAGATATATATATAATATAATAGTTTATTTAAAATTTCAATAAGTGTCGATGTAGTTTTACGATAAGTGTTAGTAATAGATTCGTTTTAGTTATGTATAAATTAATTAGCCATACTTATTCATTAGTTAATTAACCATTAGTACATCACTTAATTATGGAAAGATATATTATTTAACCATTTAAGGTTAAAGTACAAATTCATTGGTAATATTACTTAACTGTTTTAGATTACTTACTATATATTGACATGTTTAAACTTTATGAAATTTAACATTTCAAAAATATAAAGTATATTTGAAAATTAAATTTAAATATATATATTTAATTACTTATCAATTCAAATTCCTCATCATAAGTTTTAAAGAATATCTAAAATATCAAGAGAACTAATATATATATATATATATATATATATATTTTATATGCAAAATTTAAAATAAAAGAAATAAACAAATAATTAGAAAATATAGTTCCTTTAATAATCTTAAATTATAAATCAATACTCTATCTATACTATTATATATTTGAGAAAGGTGTTTGACTTAAATTCATGCAATTTTGACCAAATTCTAATTTTCTAGAATTTTGATTTTTTTTAAAACAAAAAATATATGTTCAAAATACAAGATTCTCAAAAAACACACAATCATTTATAAATTGAGCAAATTTAATATAGGTGCATAATTGAGCAAATTTAAATTGAGCAAATTTATAAATTGAACAAATTTAAATGAGCTCAATTTGCTCAATCAAATTTAATATAGGTGCATAATTGAGCAAATTTAAATTGAGCAAATTGAACAAATTTAAATTTGCTCAATTTGCTCAATTTGCATAATTTCTTATTCTTATCGGCAATTTAATACATATAGGAGCATTATTCTTGAGCAAAAAGGGCTCATTTATAAATTGAGCAAATTGAGTAAATTTAATATAGGTGCATAATTGAGCAAATTTATAAATTGAGCAAATTGAGTAAATTTAAATGAGCTCAATTTGCTCAATCAAATTTAATATAGGTGCATAATTGAGCAAATTTAAATTAAGCAAATTTATAAATTGAGCAAATTGAGTAAATTTAAATGAGCTCAATTTCCTCAATTTGCATAATTTCTTATTCTTATCGGCAATTTAATACATATAGGTGCATAAATAGGCACATCTTCAAATATAATTAAAAAGAACTTGAATAGGTTCAAGCCATTTTTACATTTCCTATTTTTGTAATTGTGCATGTTGGTGCCTTTTGAGGTAAGTTTTCAAACTATTTTTACGTTTCCTATTTTTTTTTCCTTTTTACGTTTTCTATTTTTTTCAATTTTTTATTTTTTGCAGTTGTGTTTGTTGATCCCTTTTGAGGCAAATATGTTGTGGCAATAATGTGACAAATTGTACAAAAAGCTTTTCAAAATATTTCTGATT
The DNA here is from genome assembly GCA_026212405.1 of Petrea volubilis. Lineage (NCBI taxonomy): Eukaryota > Viridiplantae > Streptophyta > Magnoliopsida > Lamiales > Verbenaceae > Petrea > Petrea volubilis. The sequence continues at coordinate 6,815,108 of CM047884.1, forward strand.
GCATATCATCGACTTATCTTTCAAAGTTGAAGCAACTTGAGAATTTGTAAGTTAAAAATCAGCGTGATCGTCTTCCTATTTTTCTATTATTTATTTGCTACTACCTATTGATTTATTGCATATTCAAGTTTGTTTACTAATATCGTAGTTATCACCCTCGACAGGATTTTAAAAAATAATCAGTTAATTGGTCCAATTCCCTCGACGCTCTCTGAGATTCCTAACTTGAAAATTCTGTGAGTATCATTGTTATTATTTTTCATGCATTTTGTTTCAGTTTTGATTATGAGCTATTTTGTGATGAAGTACTTTTAAAATTGATTGCTCTAGGGACTTGGCTCAGAACAAGCTGAGTGGAGAAATACCAAGACTATTGAATTGGTACACCGTACACATATATGTATTAAAATAATATGTATTGTTCATAATTCTTCTATTAAAAATTTGCTTTTATTTTGTTGTGATTTTTTATGAATAGTGATGGGTGTTCTTTACTTTGAATCTTTTTAGGATTAATATCGATGATAGTCTTTTAAATATGAATATTATAATTACTTTGATCATTAGAAATTTAAATCACTACAATTGACCATCTATGTTATGAATAAGTAACACTTTAGTTATTTTGATGAATCTTTAGGTTAAATTTTGCTGAAAAATATTTACTTAAGTGATTTTAGTTATTAAATATAACTTAAATTTGTGGCAAAATTTCACTGTTATAAAATTTTCATTAATTAAATGGGTTCTTTTTTGTAGTTCTAAGTACTGCAACGTTACAAAAGACTAATGAATTTTGTCATGGGGATCAATTAAGTAAATATTATTGCCTGGTCTATGAGAACTATATGGTGCATTTTCATGTGTGGACGATTGACGTCGTCTCAAGTAGTAGAAATATACGTTGGACACTTTCATATTTCAGAACTTGAAAATCCCCCCACCCTTTCTTTTTCGGACTTAATTTCTACGATATATTTTTTTTCTGTTTGAAAATATTTCCTTTATTTCTACGATATATTTTTTTCTGTTTGAAAATATTTCCTCCTCGACAGGATTTTAAAAAATAATTAGTTAATTGGTCCAATTCCCTCGACACTCTCTCAGATTCCTAACTTGAAAATTCTGTGAGTATCATTGTTATTATTTTTCATGTATTTTGTTTCAGTTTTGATTATGAGCTATTTTGTGATGAAGTACTTTTAAAATTGACTGCTCTAGGGACTTGGCTCAGAACAAGCTGAGTGGAGAAATAGTAAGACTATTGAATTGGTACACCGTACACATATATGTATTAAAATAATATGTACTGTTCATAATTCTTCTATTAAAATATATGGCTCAAAACAAGCTGAGTGGAGAAATTCATTGCTCTACACCATACACATATATGTATTAAATTGCCGACAAGAATAAGAAATTTAGAAACTACGTGTACTGTTCATAATTCTTCTATCAATTAGAGAAAATCACAATGAAAAAGATAGCCATGAAAATGACCTAAGCTTTGTGAAAAATATCATTAGTTCGAGCTCCCCAAAAAATATTATTCAAAAATTTGCTTTTATTTTGTTGTGATTTTTTATGAATAGTGATGGGTTTACTTTACTTTAAATCTTTTTAGGATTAATCTCGATGATAGTCTTTTAAATTTGAATATTATAATTACTTTGATCATTAGAAATTTAAATCGCTACAATTGATCATCTATGTTATGAATAAGTAACATTTTAGTTATTTTGATGAATCTTTAGGTTAAATTTTGCTGAAAAATATTTATTTAAGTGATTTTAGTGAATCTTCGCTAAAAATTCCAATAGAAGCACTAAAATGTTACACATTTATAATATAAAGGATCAAATTGTAATGATTTAAACTCCAATGACTAAAGTAATTATAACGTTAAACTTTAGGGACCGTTAGCAACGTTAAGTTATCTTTTTATCATATCAAATGTTTCATTTTTTATTTAATTTCACAAATGCACATCATTTATTATTGACAAATATATATTTGAACGAGTGGTTAAAAGATATTATTGCTTACGTGGCATGCATGTAACCCTGAATCCAGAACTTTAATTGATTTTGTGTATTTCATTGTAAATAACACACAAAAGTAAAATATCCTCAAATTTTATGCTTATTAAAATGTGCATTATTGATTTTAATATTTTTCAATGATCATTTGTTATTATTTTATTATAAGGAAAACTTTATTAATATGTCATGAATTTATATTATTCAAACTTAGTTCTTTTGTTTAAAAACTTAGCATTTAAATCAAAATTAACATTTGCAACCTCAAAAACCATTTAAAATTTAGAACCTTATAAAACCTCCAAATAAGTTTAACCAAACATCCTCTAAATCACATTATATCCTCTAAATCATAAAATTATATTTTCAAAAAGGAACTATTACTTATAAATTTGCCTATTATACATATCATTTGTTTTAAACATCGGTATGTTCAATATTTTTAATGAATTATTTAACAAATTATTTGATATTTGTTATTAGATAATTATAGTTTTTTTTTGTTTTCTTTTGCGTTTACAAATATGGTGTTTCCATCAACTGATTCGTAAGATTTATATTAGTTTTAGTCTCTGTTATGCATCAAAATTTTGGACGTTAGATTATTTGATATTGAACTTGCAAATTACTCAATCTTTCTAAATTTTTATTAATATAGTGAAGAGAATTTTTGTTAGTTTAGTAAAAACAAAGCCTCATTTTTTATTTTCATATCAAGAGTGTTTTATGCAGTTTGATCAAAAGAATTACTATTGTATTCATATAATTTAAAAGATATATTATGCATAGAATTCGTTGCAATATGAATTATCAATACGATATCTAATTTAAATTTTTAATTGATATCACTCATTCCGTGCATAGCACGGGTTACATACTAGTATTATATATAACAGAATAGTTTATCTAAAATTTCGACAAGTGTCGATGTAGTTTACGACAAGTGTTAGCAATAGATTCATTTTAGCTATAATATATATATATATATATATATATATATATGAATTAATTAGCCATACTTATTCATTAGTCAATTAACCATTTAGTATAACTTTGAACTATGGAAAGATGTATTGAACCATTTAAGATTAAATTACAAACTCATTAGTAATATTACTTAACTATTTTAGATTACTTACTATAAATTGACATATTTAAACTTTATGAAATTTTATACTTCAAAAATATAAATATATTTAAAATTTAAATTTACATAAATATTTAAATTACTTATCAATTCAAATTACTCATCATAAGTTTTAAAAATATCTAAAATATCAAAAGAACTTACATACATAAATAGATTTCATATTCAAAATTTAAAAGAAAAGAAATAAACAAATAATTAGAAAATATAGTTCCTAAAAACATGACAAACATGACAATAAACACTATAGGAAAAAGGGAAAAATCCGGCGAAAATTCCACCGAAAAATGCTAAATCCGGCAGAAAATCGGTGGAATTGTGTCCGCTGGAAAAAATGGCCTCGGAATGGCGTTTTTCACCGGAATTCCACCGAAAAGCAGTCTGGCGGAGATTTCCACCGGAATTCCTACAAAAATTTCTGCCAAAATTCCGCCAGAGAATCGCTGACCATCAATGCCGGTGGCCCACCAGACCGCCACCGCCCGGTCGCCACAACCGCATCTAGAGCCCCACCGAACGGCCGCAGCTCGGTTCCTGCCGCCGCCTCTAGAGCCTGCCTGGCTACCGCCAGACCCCACCACTGCCTGGTCGCCGCCGCCGCAGGAATAGTACCTCCCAAAATGTGCAAATATTTGTAATTGAGGGAATTTGAATTCGTGACCTTAAGGTTGAATGACCAACCGTTCACCATCAAGCTATTGCTGGAAGTTATGTTCTAGTTTTTTTTTGTTTTATACTTATTATATATTTATTTAATTATTCTTATTTTAATTTATTTTAACATTCTTCCTTCTATTTTAAAAAAAATCAAAATTCTTTTGTCTATGTATATGTATTTGCATATTTTATTTTGTTAATATATATATATATATACACTATATAAGCATGTGTATACCACTAAATGTATTATAAATAATTAAAAGATAGTATTAGTAACAATAGATAAAATATAGTATTGATATTGTATGAACTTATGTATTATATATACTATATAAACATATGTATACCAATAAATATATTATAAATAATTAAAAGATAGTATAAGTAACAATAGATAAAATATAGTATTGATACTATATAAACATATGTATACCAATAAATATATTATAAACATATGTATACCAATAAACTTATGTATTATGTATGCTATATAAACATATGCATACCAATTATTAAAATTAAATATATATATATATATATATATATATAGTATGTTACTTTTGCAAAGAAAGAATTGCAAAAAAAAACAAATAATATAAATAATAATAGTTAATAAGGATATGTATTTACATATAGAATTTTGCAAAAAAAAAAAAAAGAATTGTAACAAAATAAATTTTCCTTTGCATATAATAGGGTTGGAACCTTGGACCTTTGAGATGGGAGAGTTATTGCCTTAACATCAAGCTATGCTTAAATTTGTTTAAATATTTTGTAATGTATAATAAATACGCAAATTAAACAAAATTCAAAATAAAAAAAAATTCTGGCGGAATTATTCCGCCGGAGTTCCCCCGGAATGTTTTTTGGAAAAAAATTAAAAAAATCTGCATCTACTAGAGTTTGAACTTTAGACCTTTTTGATGAGAGAATTATAGCCTTATCATTAGGCTATGCTTAAATTTGTTTAAATATTTTGTAATGCATAAAAATATGTAAATTGGCCAAAATTCAGAAAAACAAAAAAAAATTCCGGCGGAATTATTCCGCCGGAGTTCCTCCGGAATATTTTGGAATATTACAGGGGAAATCCGGGGGAATATTTCCCCGGAATTTTTTTTGAAAAAAATTTAAATTTTTTTGCGTCCAATAGAGTTTGAACCCTAGACTTTTTGGATAAGAGAATTATAGCCTTACAATTAGCCTTTTATTTATTTTGAATATTCCGGGGGAAAATTCCTTCGGAATACCCCCGGAATTTTTTATATTTTTTATTTTTTTGTTTTTCTGGGGTAAATTTTCGCCGGAATTCCCCCTAGAATTATTTGGCGAATTATTTCCTCTGGAGTTCCGTTGGATTTTTTTCCGATAGAAAATTCCGCCGAATTTTTCCATCGAAAAATGCCTATTTTCCTGTAGTGAAAGTTTCACTGTTTATTTTAAATTAGTTCTTGACTAGCAAAAAGAAAGAAACACTAATTAAATTGGATTATGTCGTGCCTAAATCCAATTAGATTGCCTCATATATCAAACCATGGTTCACTCTATCAAACCATGTTGCTCTTTTCTCTTGCTTCTAGAAATAAAGAATGTATTAGAAACACTCAGCAACAAATTAAATCACCATTAAAAATATGTGAGACTACAACCTGCAGGTGGGAGACCAAAAGGTGTTCTATTTACTCTAGATCAGTTCAATGTAGCATTTTGTCTAATAAAGAGCAATGGAACTGTGTTTCGGCTAATTTATCATCATGACGCTGCCATTTCACACTTTCGTTCGTTCAATCCGTTATACTGGAAACTGATGCCTATTCGGTTTTCGGAGTGCCCATTCCAACCAATTCATTGACATTCCATCAAATCATGAACTAAAACCCTAAAAATATTCACATGATTGCTATGTATCTTTATGTGTGAGAGTGCAAATGAAATGCCACAATTACTTATAGTTGAAGAGTTTGGGCAATATATAAGCTTTTCTACATAATGAAAAACATACTACCCTAAGTTTAATTTAATTTTGTGTTAGTTTTTTTTTTTTTTTCTAGTCAAATTAGTTTATTATTATTACCTAAATGATCTGAGAAAATGCTTAATCTGAGAAAATGGCATGGCGTGGTAAATATCTTATTTATTTTAGTAGTTGCAATGACTTTGCCGTAAATAGCTTTGTGCTTATTTAATTTGTTGTTCTTATTCTATCAAATGAAGTACAATTTAAAAAGATTTTTGTGTGTCTTAAAAAGTTAAAATCTAATAATTTATGGGTTTGAATTATAATTTAGTTTTTATCAAGTGAGTTATTTCATTTTTGGATAAATTATAGTCTAGGTACAAACTACAAATTCATGTATATAATGGTTTTTATCGCAAGAAAGCCCTCCATTGGGATATCCACTGAAAATTGAATCTTTGAAGGATAGAAAAGTGTTTCAAAAAGTGCTTTTTTTATTTAATGTATTGGACATTTGGTTTCGACCCACTGGCCGACTACTTCAGATCGGGTACTGCAGAGGCCCATTATGGGGGCGACACTCTCAATCCAGTTGCTCCATTCACAACTCCAAAAATCAAACTCTAAACTTTGCTTGAGGGATCTAGCTAGCACTTCATTCCACGTTGCTCAAAGTTCAAGTCAAAGAAAAGAATGACAAATATTAAGATAAGTTCCACATGTTTTCAAACTAAATGCGGACAAGAGATTGATTATAGAATATTGCCTTTGAGGTATGTACATTTATGTAATTAATTTCTAAAAAGTTTGTAATTTTTCATATTTATGAGGGCATGATAAAATAAACATCTTTCCTGTATGCTACCAGTGTAACTTGATAATATGTCTTTTCAAGAAGGTGCTGACACTGCAATGTCAATAAAAATTATGTATCATAATATGAAATACAACTCTCCAAATAAAATGCTTACTAAGAGATTATCTCCTAATGATGATAGCGAGACTGCGATAAATAATGGAGATCTAATGATGCAGTTCTACACCAACAAATTTAAGAGTGTGTTGGTAAAGAAATAGAAAGGATTATGCATATGTAGTTCTAATTCCATAAGTTGTATTGGATCATAAATTTTTTATTAGTGTAATGCATAGAGAAGTGTTTTGTAACATAACTTGTATTAAATTATAAACTTTTTATTAATGTAATGCATAGAGAAGTGTTTGTAATTTGGCTTGACGTTTGATCAATCATTATACTTTATTTTTACTCAAGGATAAAAAGTTTTTGCCCTCCAAACTTTGCGTGTTTTTAGACTATATATATTTATGTTTCCCATCTGAATCTTATGCATTTTAGATATTGCCATTTGAGCGTATTTTCCGACAAAATATTCTGTCAGGATTCCATCACATGCATGTCATGTCACATAATAAAAAATGGCTAAGTGGTTGAGGAGGAAAGCTTAAAATAATGCCTATTCGTTAACTTGGGTTCAAATCTTAGCAAGTGGCATGTGTGGGTAATGATTATGTCTTATAAAAAAGAAAGGTTTTGATATTTTGCCTTTATTTTTTTCAAATATATCAAATATATAGATAAAATAATAAAATAAATTATTTTTTCAACTTAAAGGGACAAAATTAATTCATACTCATCTTTGTCATCGCCTCCAGTATCATTGGGGTTATAATTTGGCTACGGTAGATGGAACTATGGAGTGATCTGTCCAACATGACGAGAAGCATGATTGATGTCGTAGGACGTGTTGTTACCCCGGGGATGACGACAAGGTAGGTAGGGAGCTGCTGGGGAGGAGGAGGAGGTGTTGGCTATAAGGCCGTACATTTATGAATCATCGACATAATCTGCTCATTCTGTGACTTCAATTGGGTTGTTCGGTTGCAATTACCCACGTAAGTATACGTGTGCCGGTTAAGTAATAAGTGATGAGAGGGTTGTCGTATCCCATAGGGACTAAGTTAATTATGTTACTAATTATTGAAGTTATAATGCCTAGTTTTATCCCAACAGTTAATATTGAGAGGCATTGGAGTAAAATTAAATAATCAAATTAACAACAACCTAAATCAAAGAAAATAAATAACCAAGGATTGATTTCAATGACTAAATAATTAAGTTTGTGATATCCATTATTATGATCCCCTAAGTTTTCATCTCCATAAATTAATTCTTTCACAAATACAATTCAATACCCTAGAGACCTTGTGCAATTGTGGGTTTTTGCCAAATTGCCCCAAATGTTTTGTTATGATTAACTACCCTTAAATTTCTACGGCCTAGCCAATTCAAAACAAAGCATTAACAACCGCTCTATGGGATATGAATGGGTTGTGAGTATATTTTTATCTCGCAACCTAATCAATCAATTCACACGTGCAATTAATCGAACACACACTATTCAATTTATGTTGGGTTCCAACCTTTCTTTGTCGATACTTAATTAGGGTTCCTAAGATGCAATCATTGGCCAGACAATAGACAATGATGAACCAAATTGAATAATCGAATCAATACTTGCAACAATCATCATAAAGGGAGAATTAAAGTTAGGTTCACATAATAAGTTCAACCACAACCATACATGAAAATTTAGTTCGACGTAATTAGAATGAAAGACATAAACAAATGTAATTCCATCAATACAATAAAATTAGAGAGGTGAAGAGAAGAAAACCTCTTCGCCGAATCCATTCCTTTGCTTCTTGAATTCTCCAGTCCTCTTGCTTGATGAATGTCTAGCAAGAAAGAAAACAAAAAAACAATCTAGCACTGGGAAAGTGAAAGAGAGTTTCTAAGCTAGCATTTCTAAATTATGTCTACATTCGTTATAACATGAATCCCCCTATTTTTTTTCCCCATTTACTCGCCTTTATAGGCTCAGAAACTGCCGGCAACCCTTTCCAAATTAGAGCTTTTCCCAAAAAAGGAAACTTGTAACTGCTGATGTGGATTTTGCATACGTATGCAAAATATTTTATGTATGTACGAAATTTTACAAACTCGTAGCCTCCTTGTATTGCTGGAACTGGGTAAGTATTCAAAATATTTCTGTACATACTTAGCTTTTGACTCCATTTTTGTGTCTTTTCTCCTATTTTGCCTTCTTTACCTACAAAGCAACATTTCACTTCAATTTAGTACATATTAAAGCTCAAATAGGTAAAAATACATGATAAGTCTGATGAATTAAACACCAAAATCACATGTCAATATGGGCTTATGATGGGTCATCTCCTCCATATGTGTTGTTATATGATTGTGAAGATCATCTTTAAGTTGCAACACCCGAGCCTTCACCTCTGTCCCTCCTAAAGTATAATAATTGTTATGTGATGGCTCGCTAGATGAGGTGTATGAGTGCTACCCCCTTCTTTCCCAAAGAATGAAGTTCATCCCGAGTTGGTGGCCTTTTCTATTCAGTGGGCCGATCGTCTCCAAGTACAGCTCACGTCTCGACTGCTGGATCGCTCTTGCCTGCTTGTTGCCTTATAGCAGCTATTGGAAGTTGTCCCATATAGAAAAGAAATTATATTAAATACATATATTAATTATTTGAAATTTATAACTAATTAAAAAAACAAGTAATTAATAATTATATTACCTATGTGAACTTATTTAGCTTTTGGATTTAGCCAAATTAAGTTAACGCTCATTTTTCTTCCCTCTCCCTCCCCCTCCACAAGCTCATTCGGTCTAGGTAGACTCGTATAGCACTTTTGAACAACCTTATGCATAGATTTCTACAGAGAGATGGCTCTCGGCTTCCTGAATAATTGAAAAGGTAAAATTTTAAGAACCAATAATAATAATAATAATTTACCTACCATTTCACATTTTTTCATCGTAATCGACTTCGATCCCCCAACATAAGATGCTCCACCACCCGCTTTTCTATTCTTTCTATTTTGTTTGCTTTGCTTTTTAAATTTATTAGAGTCCCAGTATTTGCACAACCCTTCCTATATTTGGGGCACTATCCATATTGTTCGTTCCCCAACAACCCTTATATGCCCATACAGCTGCGACAATTTTCTTGAACCACGGTTTCAAAAAGCTTTTCTCATATGATGCTCGTATGTAGGGTCCACTCCACATATTTTTGATAAGATTACATTAAAAAAGAATTAGAAAATACATAAAAAAAAGTATAAGTGTAACGTAATAAATATACTAAATAAGGAATAAACAAATACACAAACCTTCTACTCCTAAGACCATGTCTCAAAAAGTTGTGGGCTAACATGTTTGAAGGTAGGCACTATCTCAGTATTCGGCTCTTCATCACATTGCTTATAGTCGAGGCTCCACTTTCGGAGGGACTGAAGTTACTGTACATAGAAAATAAAAATAAACCACATCAATTGAATTTGAATTTTTAATACATTTCAGCTTAATCAATTATTATATCACTCACTTACTTGGAGCCAGTTCCAAAAAGATCTTCTTCGTAACTCCTTCCATGGGAGGAGGATCTGACATGCTATACGCTTCATGAATGGATGAGGGTGGTGAAGTAACCAGTGGACTATGTCCACCTACAGACGGCGTAGGCATAAATTGAAGTGGAGCCAACATAGAAGTATGGTAAGACATAGTGTTCACTTGCTCATTGACATTATATATGATTATTGGGATCATGTGAAAAATGTATAGTGTCGAGGACATATGACTGCAAAGATGATCTAGATCTACCTCGCATGGAATTACTCGAACCAGCACGCTTTCATGGTTGCATCTACATTTTTTAATCATTAATGAAAAATAATAGAACAATTGAAGAGATTATTAGGAATATGTAATCAAGTAAATATCGAATACACACATAGATTCAATTATTAACATTTAATAATTAAGAACAAAACCAACCTAATCATTGTCTCTATCACTGTTGTCATCGTTCACTAATTCCAAATCTACCTCATTATCCTCATCATTGTCAGTATATTCTTTAGTTTCCAAGGCATCAACATTCTCCTTGTAGACATTAAGTTCCACTTCCTATATAGTATCTATGGCAACATCTTGATCATATAAAGCGGGTACTCCATCATCAATTTTATTGTTCATAATCTGACATGCATGATTTTGTTAAGCCTCCTTTAATCCACCAGGAGTGTCAACTCTACCTTTCATTGTACTTTTAATCACAGCGAACCATCGGGACTTCTCCCAAATACGGCCTAGGTATCCAATGAAATAAACTTGACAGACTTGTTGGGTGATTATGAATGGATCATATTTTCTACATCTGTATGTCTATTTTACCTTGATAATACCACATTTTGAGTGTGGAACACGCATTCCTCTATGCGGAGTAGGGTCAAACCAATTACATTTGAACAATATTACTCTGTTTAGTAGTTCCCCCGTATACTCCGACTCAACAATTTCATTCAAAGTGACGTAGTAATCATCTTTGCTAGAATCACCGTCATAACCTGCTTTTACTCATACCCCACAATTCATTATTTTTGACCTTGACTCTATGATCGTATGTGAAATTTCAAACCATTAACATTGTATATTTGATATGTCCTCGCATAAAAATTAGGACCCCTGGCCAGTTGCTTCAAAAATGTATTGTTGATTACATTGTTAGGTTCATGAACCTATATGTGGACGATACATAACATCAAAAACAATATTTAATGTCATATATAAAATTGTTTAATGAATTTGTTTTTATGTAAGTTTAAACTTATGTGTAATTGAACCAATTTGCGAATTCATTTTCTATTGTCTTGCTCGCGTCAACTTTTGCAATTTTACAGTATTGTCGAAATTAGTTACATTGGACAAGATTAGTTTCAGCAATATTTTAATTTATTATTTATTTACAATTCACAAACTACATAAAATTTATTAGTAAAACGACTTACTTGATATAACTTTCATCTTCTCCACAATTCAACAGGACATGTAGTTTGGTTGAATTATACTCCTACAGATTTTTTAAAATAACGTTCCTCACATGCTCCTAATGGATGACTTGGTTGATTGAAAACCAACAATGTTGGTGGAACTGAATCACTCATACCAACATCATTGTTTCGCGGTAAATGTATCTTCAATGACCGCACGTGGGACTTAAAGTAGAAGGAGCAAAAATTTACAGTCTCACGACGGATATATGCCTCACAAATATGCCCTTCTACTTGAGCCTTTTGTTTAATTGTTTTTTCTGTCTTACAAAGATACCTAATACTATATTAACGGAAGATTTTTATCATAAACATAAATTTAGTCAATATACTAAATTTACACACAAGAATATGTTTACTAACCTTTCAAATGAATGCATCCATCAAAATTGAACAAGACCGCCATTACGAGCCTTATTGATCAAGTGAATAGGTAAGTTCTACATTACATTGAAGAATGCAGGAGGAAAAATCCATTTTAATTTACATAAAGTTATCGGAATGTTTGGCTCCATTTGTCAAGATCCTCGTGTCTTAAGTACTTGAACACAAGTCTTTGAAAAACTTACTCAATTCCACTAATGGCTTCCATATCTCATCAAGAAATTCCTTGAATGCAATGGGCAATAATTGTTCCATAAACATATGACAATCATGACTCTTCATCCTATAGAGTTTTGCTTGTGTGTCTACACAACGACTTAAATTGGAGGTGTACCCATCTAGCAATTTAAGTTGTTTAATCCATTCATATAGTGCCCTCTTCTGGTCAAGCGTGAAGATGTACTTAGCTTTTGGCTTCCCCACTTCCCCCATTGGTCATTCAACTTCCGCACCAATTCTAACTCACACCACCTATATATCTCTGGCACATCCAGTCATGCATTTGCATTGTTTTTTTCCCTTTGATGTTCATAATTGTGTTAAAAATGTTATCGAACACACTTTTCTCAATATGCATTATATCTAGGTTGTGTCAAATTAAAACATATTTCCGATATGGCAATTTTCAAAATATACTTTATTTTATCTAGTTGTGAGTCACACCATCTCCTATCAACTTATCCATATGCAGTTGCTCTATAATTTTCGGCAATCCTTGTACAAGTTCCCACACTTGATGACCATTAACCTTTGGTAGTAGTCTGTCGCACTCAATCTTATTCTTCTTAAAATTCAACTTGTTCCTTCGGTAAGGATGATTCATTGCAAGAAATTGACAATGGTAATCAAACCAAGTATTTTTATATCCATGTTTTAATATTACAACCTTACTATAACCCATGGATATGCCAATTACCAGCAGTCATCCAACCAGGCAACATCCCATAAGCCGAAAAATCATTGATAGTCCACATTAATGCAAGTCTCATAATAAAATTCTACTTTGTTGATGCATCATACATGTGAACACCGACTTCCCAAAGTTCTTTCAACTCATCAATCAATGGTTGTAAATACACATCAATGTTGGCTTTTGGATTTTGTGGGCCTGGAATAATGCATGTCAAAAACATGTAGGGCATTGTTATACACATCTCAGGTGACAATTTATACAGTATTACAATCACCGGGCAACATGACTAAGGTGACACTGATTGAGAGTAAGGTGTAAATCCATCATAACGCAAAGCAGATCTCTCATTTCTAGGTTCAACACTAAAATCGGGGTAAACTTGATCAAATTTTGTCCATGAATTCCCATCGCAAGGTAACACATAACCCCTTCGGGTCAACAATGCTCTGCATGCTATCTCATGTGTGGCACTAAACTCAAAGATGTATATAATCGTTTTAAAGTGGTAATGCATCTACTTGACGGGAATGTGTTTACGTTGACCAGTACTTCCTACAGCAATTTCGCGATATTTGGGGGCATTACAGAATTTGCAATCCATCGCATTAGAATCATTTTTATAATAGAATATGCAATCATTTACACAAAAATCAATTTTATGGCTAACCTAATTTTTTAACAAGTTTTTGCGCTTCATAAAAGTTGGTTAGAAGGTCATGCGGAGTAGACATTATTTCAAATATTAACTGTATGATTTCATCAACACTGTCCCGTGCCATATTATAGTCAGTCTTGATGCTCATTTACCTTGCAACAGCAGACAACGACAAATAGTCTTCGCACCCAGGCTAAATTGGTTTGTTAAACTCATTTAAAAGATCAAAAAACTTGTGAGTTTTTGGGTTTGGCACCTATTCCAGAATATGTTGTTGTTGATTATCATTTCCTATTCCAACTATATCCTATCCAGTAATATATTCTCTAGTGGCAACAAAGCACATATTTGCATATCTTTGTATTGGATTCATTTCAAGATTTCTTGATGGACCTAGTTGACCGCACGATGTATTCGCTCGTGTGGCTCCTACTTCTCTATAGTCTACCCAATACCATTGTTTAATTTAAGAAGATGTTCCCTAACTTTAAATGGTTCTAGAATTGCCCACTGTTTAACGCATTTTGCACACAGACATCGAATCATCCCAAACTTTATCATGTTCTATACATTTGCCAACTCCATCAATAAATGATTTTGAAAGCCTCGAACAGTTAGCTTCAGTCAGTCTATACATCCACATCCTATGATAGGATATATCAATCTATATATTATAAATTAATTATTTATTATAAAAATTTTATATTTAACCTAAGATGGTAGCTATGTATATCTCAATTACTTTTGATTGTTAGAATCTTACAAAAATTTGACAGAGTCTATCCTATAAACTGGACTACATCAAAATTTCAAACACAAATAAAATATAACAAAAAGTATAAACATATTTCATATTAATCAAAACATACGTCCTTATATATTACTTACTTATTATATATTTGCATCAAATACGTACCACCCCCTTATTTCGCCACAATATGCAAGCACGTATAAATCACAACAAACAATGGGAAGGTTTCACCCCTTCCCCCAAATCCCATCCACCATCTCCACATCTCAGGCTAACTTAATAACTGCAAACTAACTAATTACGTGTGTGTGTGTATATATATATATACACACACACATTTTTAATTATAACTAAACATAGCTAAGCAATGGCTTATATTGAAATTGTATTATCAAAGGTTAGCCATATATACATTTTCGATGTTTTTCAAAATCACAAAGATCAGCAAATTAATCAATACAAAGGAAATACCTATGATTTAAAAAAATTTGAGAAAAATAATTATAATCGTATCTCAACAATTTAAGTCAACTATAAACCAACAAAATTATCAAAATTATCAACTAAATACCTATGATTTAAAAACAATTGAGAAAAATAATTATAATCGTATCTCAACAATTTAAGTCAACTAAAAACCAACAAAATTTTCAAAATTATCAACTAATGTTATATACTGAACATATTTCACACCTTGTACAATTTTAAAAAATTTATAATCACAAAATGCATAACTTATAGTACAAATACAAAATTCAGTTATTATTCAATAAGTAATTCCGCATTCTTTAAATTTATAACATCTACAATTATACAAAACTTCTAAGTTTTACAATAATGCATGTTATACAAAATTTCTCAATTTCACGATAACATATAATAAACAAAACATCTACAATTACACTAAAATACATAAATTTCACAATAATTTAATAGCATTCAATTTAATTAACAAAGTAATGCAAAAATCAAAAAAGTAAAATCGATGGAAAAAAATGAGCAAGTGTAGGGACGGGTCATAGTTTGTGGGTCTCCGGCGGCGAAGGTGTGGGTTGGGACGTTAGGTAGGGAAGGGACAAATCGAGGACAGGGAGAGTGGGAGAAGGGAAGAGAATGGAAAGAAAGAGGGTGGAGGGTTCTGGGCAAAAATTGGGAGGCAACCCCCCCCCCTCCTGGTTTATTAAAAAAAATTCAGGGGAATATTCCCTCGCAGTTCCCCCGAGTCTTACTTAAAAAAAATATAAAAAACAAATCCAGGGGGATTTCCCCCCCACAATACCCCCAGTTGTTATTTAAAAAAAATTACTAAAAAAATACGGGGGAATTCTCCCCCACAATTTTCCTGCAAAATAATGAAAAAGATATTAAAAATATTCGACAGACACTTTCCCAATAATTCCGCCAGATGTTTACAAAAATAATAATAATACAAAAAATAGTCCAACGAAAAACCTTGGGGATTTTCCCCAGATAAGTATGAGAGAAATTTTAAAACAATGCAGGGGAAATTTCCCCCTAAATTCTCCCGGATACATAATTTTCAAAAAATATAAAAAAATCATTGAAAATTTCCTTGAATTTTGGTCAGATCTGTTTTTTAAGAAAAAGAAATAGAAAGTGTGTTTGATGGAAATCTAGGGGATATTTCTACCGGACTCAGATGGGAAAAAAGTTCAGCGAAAATAAGGCAAAATTTTTCATCGGACCTCCGAGTTTCCCTGCACTGTTGATCGTAAATGGAGTTGAAATACGGCGTTTTCTTGTAGTGTCAATTTTACCACTTTTTAAATGTCAAAAAGGGCCAAATCACATGCACACTCGCACCAAAGGCACGTGGGATTCACTCCCCGTTATCTTGACAAAATATATAGTGTTTTTAGAAACATGGATGTTTTTAGTCTATTTTTAAATCATGGGGGTTTTTAGCATTCTTGCCAAACCATAGGGGTGAATTTTGGAATTATCTCTAAATATTACATTACTTATAAATTACAAAGTAAGTGAAACGTCCACGATCATTCCGCGAGGTGGTTTTGCTTACCGCAATCGTTCTGATGAACTATAATTGAAACAATGACTTGTCATATACAAATTCAATATAGGTTTAAACATATTATGATCATTATAGTTGATATGTTTAAATTTTATTAATACTAGCAAGTGTGGCACACTTTATGCGTGTGCAAAACAAAAATGAAATATAATTTGATCACATGTTTAATAAATTTATAATTTTATATATTATGAAAAATAGAAAAAATGATTGAAAATTTCATTTATATATTATGAAAAACAAAAAAAAAACTACTGAAAATTAAATTGAATTTTATTATTAAAAATAAAAAATAAAGAAAACTAAATATTGAAGATAAAAATATAAGAGAAGAGGGAGAAGAAAATAAAAAGAAATAATATATCACAGTAAAAAGGTGAGAGAAAAAATAGAAGAAAGGAAAGAGAATAAAGAAAAAGCTAGTGACAAACCCAGAGAAAAATCCATAATGCCAAAGCAAATCTTGTTTAAATATCTATTTTACTCTCAATGGTCAATTAATTAAATCATGTTAAAACTTACTTTCTAATATGACTATCATTATTAATGCAAATAACAAAATTTCCCTGCATGCGGGCCCATCTATTACATATGGTTCTTTAATATTTGTCATGTTGCTTTATAAAATCATTAAAAAAAATTAATAAAATAATTGGATGGGATATTGGATATTGAAAAAATTAGAATTTTTTTTTCTTAAAATCTAATCACTTTTAATATTGCAAGATCAAATTGAATAATGAATTTTCTCAGTAAATAAGGAGATTTTTATTTTTATATGAATATATAAATAATCTCCCACAAAATCAAAATCTTAAAAAATGTCACAAAAAATGTGAAAAAGAGGAGTTAAGATTGAATTAGCCACTACAAAATTCATTCAATTATAATCCTATACCGGGAGAATTTACTTTATCACTAACATTAATAATTAGAGAAAATTATAAATCCTATAAATTGTCTGAGCAATTGAAAGATATATCTATAAAAATATCAAAAACTTATAGCCAAAATATTATATAATAAAGAAAAAACAAAGAAATCTAATAAATCTAACCAATTATTGTAATATAAAATTAACTAAAGGAGTTCTCTTAATCAACAGTTAAATTGCTTACTAATAAAAAGAACAAAATATGATTTTGTTTTGGCCAAAAAAAGGGGTTATTATATAAAAATTTGAAATGACTAATATAAAAATAGATGAAATTAAATCCTTAATAACATCAGATTATTGATATTTCAAGAAGAAGAAGAAATTCGTTAATAAATAACGTAAGAGAGAAGAAATAATTACAAAAAAAAGAGATATAGAGGATTCTTTCACTTTTGGAGATATTAGATAACATTAATACAATATGACTTAAAAAAAAAGGTATGCAATATTGATGATTGACTTAAAATGGCAAAATAGTAATTAACTAAAATTTGCTATGATATTATGGATTTTACTTTGAATTTATCACTAATCAACGAAACAAGTCAGGCTAAAAATACCTAATAATTATTAAAGGATGTTGTTGCCTAGTGCTTTAAAAGGTGTAGTTATATATATAAGAACTAAACTTTTTGCAGCCTACCAAGCACCAGCCACCTCCCATACACGCCAAAGGCTCAATTGGAGCTGAGAAAGCCAACCAATAACAATAGGTTACACATTAAACTTACTTTGATAATAATCAATTTTTTTTTTTATAGTTGTAGCTAACTGAAATGTGGTTGACCTAATTAATCTATCTATAAGTTTTTTAATCCCCTACACCTATTTAAATAAAAACTTAGAAGAATCCCGTTAAAATATACAAATGCAGATATCGAGGATCATGTGAAGATTGCAAAGGGAATATTCAAACATGTGTAGCGGCTAAGTGTAGACTCAATAATTTGTACATGTATAACACATTTATTAATTTAATTTTCTATGCGTCCATATAACGTCAAGACTTTATTATAAAGAAAAAACAAAGCAGGAGATGATTACGGGTCCCTTGTTTTAATTTATTTATTTCGGGAGGGACAAAAAAGATTCCCCAAGAGACGTTGTTCTCAATAATTTTCTAAAATTGACCAAGCAAGGTATCTTAATCTAACTAGGTCTAAAATTTGGCAAGAAACGACATGTGATATAATTTTATTACCCAATTGATACAAATTTTAAAATTGTTTTATGTTCAACGTTCAGTGTATTGGTTGTCCAATTATATATATATATATATATATATATATGTATGTATATATATATAATTTATAAACTTGAAGATATCCGAAAAAAATGCACTAGTGGATAATTATATGTAATTCCATTTTGATATGTATGACATTCAAATACTTTTTATAAATTCATATTTATTTGAAATATTTATCATTTACTTCAATAATAGTTAAAAGTTTTGATTCTATATAAATTTTTAAAAACTTTCTTACCTTAATCATATCAAAATTAATATTGAGATCAAACAAATTCTATTATTACACAATTTTTTGAATATATTTATTTATTGATTTATGTTGTAAAAAATTTAATTTATTTTTATCAAATTATTTTTATAATATAAAGATATGAAAATATATACCTAAAGATGTCTATATATTTCCCGTACCTTGGTACAGGACTAAGTACTAGTTTCATGGTATTTCAAAAAGAAATAACGGTCCAATATTTTTACCCTAATAATACTTTGTAATATAAGGTCAGTTTGGATATATATTTAAAAGAGAAGAGCTTGTCAAATCCTACTTTTTATGACATAATTTTTCTTTGAAGTCAACTTTATGTTTAAATAAATACAATAATTTAAAATATATTTTTATTCAAAACAATATTTTAAATAATTTCAAGATAAAGCTATTTCATTTTGTATTCTACTTCTTAAATTTATGATATTTGTCTATTTTAGTCTCTTTTTTTTTTTTTTTTTTTAAGAAAAACAAGCCTCAAAAATTGAAGTCGTAAATGCCATATAAAGTAAAGTAAAAGATTCTATATCTCCGACTTTTTGTACCAATATTTTTGAAATTAGGCTATGTACTCACTGTTGCTGGCTCGATTGGTTTTTCAATCGATATGATATCATAACCACGTAATAATCTACCACAACAAGTTTCATTTTTAGCCAACTTAACCCAATTCACTAACCTAAACCTGAACCACCTATAGTACAATAGTACTTATTCCCCTAATTATCTTTCACATTTGCTTTAATAAACCACTTTCTTTTCTTAATTTTCCCATTAAATAAATTTGAGAACCCCTTTTCCGTCACATCCCATCTCACATCGTTTTCTTGATTTCACACTCAACATCAAACCGGCCAACCATTTCTCTCACTTTCATTACATAGTGTGTGTGTGTGTGTGTGTGTGTTTGAGTTTGACCCGTCGCCACCTACCGGCAGCTTCCTCACTGCCCTCCCATGTCTACCCCACCACCCACAAAAACTCTCCTTTTCTTTGTGCCTCTCTTTCCGAGCCTCCACTATAAGCTTCTTTCACCTTTTTGCATCTTTCTCTCTCTCTCTACTAACCCTAACAAGAAAAGATCAGGAAAACAACCCTTTTATCAGCTATGGATTCTGTAAATAGTGGTTGCAGTGTGCAATCCTCCAGTGGAGGTGACGAGGAGTTTGATTCTTGTTCAAGGGGTGAAACAGCCATATCTTCTTTCTTCGACAATTCATCGAACACCTTTGGCTCAATCTCATCAACCCCACAACAACAAACGCAGTTTCTCACACAACACAACCCCAACTTCTTTGATACTCTTCACAATAATGACCTGATTTGGTCCAGGGGATTAGCATCTCACGATCATCAGCAAAATTATAATACCAATATCGGAAACATAACTGCATCATCATCACCGTCCGTTACTCTGCCCGCGCAACCCGACGGCCATGCTTCGAGGGCTTCGACGGGATCCGATCGCCTCTCCGCCGTGGTGAAGAACCCGAAAAAGCGGAGTCGGGCTTCACGGCGAGCGCCGACAACTGTACTGGCCACCGACACGACTAATTTCAGACAAATGGTGCAGGAGTTTACCGGAATCCCCGACGCCCCTTTTCGGGGTTCTCCTTATTCCCGGCGGCTGGATCTGTTCTCCGCCGCCGTGCGCTCCGGCGGCCATTTCAACTCCCTTGACCCGCTTTATCCCATAAGACCCACAACCCACAAAGTTCTATCTCCGTTTTCTTCTTCTCCCACTCCTCCGTCTCTCTCCACCATGATCGATTCCATAGTACCCACTACAAACCTCGTTAGCAATAATAACAACACCATTACCGCCGCCGCCCGCGGCGTCGGAGCTTCTACTTCGAATAACAACTCGAACAATTACCAACTACCCACTAATGATCATCATCTCCTGAACCTACAACAACACCAAAACAATATCAATATCAATCCGCTTCAATTGGGAGGCCATGCGTCGATGAGCTTGGGGAACCTGAGTGGGTTTCCGAGTCAGGAAACTCAGTCTGGTACAGCACGAGTAGGGGATAATGATGGTGGACTGAGGAGATGGACGAGTGGAGAAACAGTGAGAAACAATGATGGGGTTGAGGAAAATTTGGTCAGTTTTGACGGCAGCAACAATGTTAGCACTAGTGATGCACAGCATACGAGTGGGTACAATTTGAATGTTTCAGAGAAAGGCGTGGAAAATACCGTTGCAGACTGGGGAAGGTAATCTCGCTCATGGATTTGTCATCCTCTCTCTCTATCTCTCTCTCTCTCTCTCTCTCTCTCTCACACACACACACATATGTAGTTGTAGTGACGATCTAAATCCATTAGCGTATGTGTAGAAGTTAATTCTTTATTAGTTTAGCTATTTAATTTTTTTTTTCCAGTATCATGCTAAAAGGATTGTTTTAGAAGTTGTCTGGAAGGATTCTTTTTCTTTTTTGCTTTTTCTAAACCTATGCTGGTCTTTTTTTTTTCTTTGTATATTTTGAATTTTTATTCTAGGTTGCATTTGCATTGGAGAACTTCTTGTGATTTCTGAAATTAAAAATCTTAGAATTTAACATACTTCATTTTAATTTTGTTAAGAAAATGAATCAATTTTGAATGATATATGTAATTACATATACATATATATATATCGTATGCGTGTTTGTGTTGACAAAACTAAGAGAATTACAAATAAAGTTTCGTTCCATTATTGAAGTCGAATATGATATTCTATTTTTATGTTTAATTCGTGATGTGGCTGGCTACTATTTGTCATGGGGAAAAGGAGTACCGTGTCATTCAAATTATTCATGATGTTATATTTTATCATTTAAATGATCTTCTATTGTATTTAATAATCTAAACTATGTATTTACTCCGTTTGTAAGGTATTTGACATTTCGGAATAATATTTCGCATGCATTTTAAAGTAGGAGTCATTGCATTTTATCTTTCTTCTTCTTATTATTATTTTTTTAATGATTTGTGATGGTTACATTTAAACAAGATTTATTTACATAGAAGATTTCAAAATTATGAAAAACTCGTATTGCGAAGAATTTTCTCACCTATATGCTATGTTACAAACAAGAATTTTTGTGAGGAAAAGTAGTTGAAAATGAAAAAGATAAAAAAATAAAAATATAAAGTACTATTATTTAAAACAAATAAAATTTTTTCCATCTTTTCCTTACTAAAATTCTCGTTTACTAAAATTCTAAAACCAAACAGAGGAGTATAGCAAATGCCAAAACTTAACAAAAGTTCATCTTCTGTTTCACACGAGCCACATTGCTCCTTCCAAGGGATGCAAATCAACCGAGTTTTCCTATGAACTTGATGAGTTGGTTTGACAAGAGTTCGACCTATTCCTGAGTTTGTATAAATTTTGAGTCAAATAATAATTTTAATTTATAGATTCATGAGTTAGCTCATAAAATTTCTTCTATATATATATATATATATATATATAGATAGATATGTGTGTGTGTGTAAATTATATACAAAATAATTAATTTTTTTTCAATTTGAGCTCAAGTCTGAACCTATAATTTATTCATTAGTCTAAGCCAAAGGAGTTGAGCTCGAACTCCATTTTTCTTGACATGTCAAGCCTGAGCTTGAAAAAGGCCAAGTAAAGCTCGACTCATTTGCATTTCTATTATCCTATCCAACTATCCAAACTCAAAATCTATAATGTATTTTTGGTTCTTGAATTTTCACGGGCATCATCATCATCATCATCATCATAATAAATCACAAAATTATTTTATTCGACATTTAAAGAAGATTATAATTTAATATAATTTATACTTCGTATGCTTGGTCATTGATAATATTGTTGTACAATAATGGTAAAGATTGTAGTAATAATAATATTGCTGTATAAAAACAAAAGAAAAATTGGTAGTATATGACAATAATATTCCACATTTCTCAATGGCTGTGTCGTTGCGTTCAGATGCTTCAATATTAAACATTTTTTGAAAACTATCAGTAATGGTAAAGATTGTTGGTAATATGATTGAAATATCGTCCTCCATCAGAAGGAAAAACTTCCAATTTTTAAATTTAAAGTTATTCAAAGTATAAGTACTACATATTTCGTCAACTCATTCAATTAACAATGTTTTTCTTTAATTCTAAATTGCTAAATATTTTAATTCAATATTTAATATAAATATTAAACAATGTTTTACTCTAAATTCCTTACATTTTCCCTTTTTTTTTTTCCTTTTTTTGAGCCTTAAAACAATTGTCTGTATCATGATTTCCCTTTGGCATAACTGAGGTATTAAAACTAAGGGCAAAATATGCTTAACCGCCTTGAACTATACTAACTTAATACTTCACCTCCTTATATTATGATAAATTTCACTTAACAAGCAAATCAATTATACACAAACAAGACTTAGATATTGTTTATAACATTCTTGTTATAAACCTTTACTCTTTTAAACAATAATCTTTTAATATTTGCAAATTAATAAAAATAAACAAATGATCTGTCATCTTTAAAAAAAATATTTTTAGAATAAAATAAGTTAATGAACAATCATATATAAAATATAAATAAAACGAAATTCATAAAAATATTTGAAGTCTATTATACACATTGGAGACTAGTTATTCATGTACTCAAGGGAACAAACCTGCTATAACGTAATGGTAATGAAATGGAAATGCTATGTATATTGTATATTTCTAGCAATGGATTTATGGATACAGTATGCTTTATCTTCCCATATTACCTCATTATGGAGTTTTAATTGCTCTTTTGCTCGATTGCTTTGTTTTTCTCAAGAGTCGAGAATGTTTTAGGTTGCAAAAGCTTTTTTATATCTTCTATTTTTTATGAGTAATTTTAGGGTGCAAAAGAGAGGTTTTTAGTATGAGTTTACAAGTAATAGTTTACAATCCATTTGTTCGTTAAAATGACGGGGTTAAATGAAATTTATTATAATACAATCGAATAAAGTATTACATAAGTATAATTTCAAAAGATTAAGTATATTTTGCCTTAAAACTAATTGCGCAACGACCGTCATTAATTACTGGCACTTACAATTAACAACATTTTTTCTAAATATCAAATGGACTTTTCGAATTAAATGGGATGGTAAGAAGCTGCTATCAAACATTCAAACTTGTTAGGCCAATGGCCATTTTGTTATATTTTTCAATATCCCATGAAAATCACACCCGCACAAAACTTATATATATATATATATATATATATGTATATATAAACAGTATTTTTGTTGTTGGTTCCAACTATCTCTTTGGATTCGAACGCGTGACTGTCTTACAAAACTTTTTTAATTAATTAATTATTTATTTATTTATTATACATATTTATTATTTTTTTTTTATGGAGACAGAACTTTGTTATTGAACGTAAATAAAAGGTGAAAACAAAGAAAATATTCTTCACTATATAACCTTAACAAAACAAAAACTTCGGCTGTTCGACAGATGCCACAATTCGTTGATTTGCTCTTTACATCTGATTTCCTGAGATGAATTTGCACAAATTGTTTAAGTACTTGAGATCTAACTTCAAGGATCACGTTACACAAGAATGAAGAAAATAAATTGCTTGGATATTTATATCGTGCAATCTAATTATAATTGACTATGAAAAATGAAAATTAGGGGTGTTAATTCGGGTCGTGTGTGAGTGCCTCCGATCCATATTTAGATAGGGGTAAGCTATAAAAAAAATCAACCCGAATTCAACATGACCTACTGATGCGAAATGCTCAACCACTATAACAAATGATATAATGAAAAGATTGTTGTTATTTATATGTATTTAGTGACAGTAAAATTATATTGTCACAAAATATAATTTATATAATATTAATATTGACAACACAAATATAATAATGTGATAATATAATACAAAAATAATAATTAATGACATACATATAGTGATAATTTAGTGATAATGAAATCTCATCACTAATTTATTGTTTTGTTCTTGTAGTGAATCCAGTTTGAGTTCGGTTCAAATTGACTAGATTTACAATCGGTTGACCCAATAACTCAAACACCCTACCCAACCGACCTAATAACTATTTTGCTAAATTTTTTTTCAAATTATTCACAACTGAAAAAGAGTGTAATTAATTTCAAAAATAAAATGAAAGAATGAACGTTATTTGAAAAAAAAAAAAAAAGAATGCACGTAGAAAAAATCACAAAAAAATCTATAAAACATAGATTAATTTAATGTTCTAAAACAAGCACAATATTCATTCTCTATTTTATTTTGTTAAAAAAAAAAAAAGAAATTATTGATTTTTCAGAATTCTATATATAGTTTGTCTTTTTTCCTCTTAACAATAATGATAATCTTTTACAAGGATTAATTCTTAAATAAAAAAAAATGCAAGTCGTTAAAATCATATTTGATGGTGTTGATTTTCGTGTTCAAGCATAGGAGCCTCTGGTCCGATGAGAGAACACGAATTGCTGGAACAGTCACTAAATTATAGAGATAAAATACATGTGAATCTAGCGAAAATATCACTAACAAATACCTTCTGAAACTCAAATTAGTGACAATTCGAGTAGATGATTGGACGGTGAGATAACTAACTATGGTAGGAATAAATACGGAGAGGTTGAGAATGTACCTTTGAAAATAATAGAGGCTTTTTATTAATAGTTTCCGAATTAAAACGGATAGAATTGAAAACTAAGATGGCACTCCTTGGGTGTTTTATAAAAAATATTATTCCACTAACACATAATAATAAAATCTTTGAGTGTAATGACCTGTCAAATATCGTTGTAATGGGGTTCGCCCAGAGGATGGAGCAAGGGATCACGTCGAGGAGGAATGAAACGCCACCCTGATGAGGATAACGGTACATCGGGGAGGACCCTCTGGCAGGCAATGTTCTGAAAACATTGCTGGTAGGCTAGCGGCTAGTGCTTGGTGGCGAAGTCGAAGGAAGGGTGTTCTCTGATGGAGGTTTTTCTTCCTCGAAGTCAAGCTTGACTGCGACATGTGGCTTCAACCGGATGAGGCCAAGTTTTAGGGCCAGCTGCTAGATGGTTGGATCGGATCGACTGCATCACAGGGTAGGCGGCCACGTGGGCGGTGAGATACCCCTACATCAAAATATGTGTGCCTACTCTCATTTTTTTTTTTTTTGGGTAACATTTTTTTGTTTTTTGGCTTCTCCTCAGAGATGTTGATTTTCCACTCAACAACTTTAACGTTTATCGCAATAATTATTCTTTAGCCAATATAACATGAACATTAAATGATTTCTCATTCCCTAATTTAAAATTTTAATTTTAAAAGGAATGAACCTTGTGAAACTTAATTTTTATCATATATGCACTTATAGTCCTTTTTACACATATTTTGATGGAATATTCCATGAATATTCCACCTAAAATAAGAAAAAAGACTCTCAGAACGCATATTGCGACGAAGGTTGGTATCAAAGTGCATATTTGTAGAGATTGAATACAAAACTACAACACATTTCAAAGGTTGAGGTGGTTAACGTATTTTATTTTACCCTTAACTTTATTATTTTAATAATGGGGATTGATATTAGCGCTCCCAAAATTGTTATAGAGACTTCACTTTTATTTTTATATTGAAATATTGACCAAAATATCTATTTATTTTAAAATAAAAGTAAATACACTTTTCCACCCCTAAATTATATGCTATGCAAACTGATAATTACCTTTATATCATTCTATGTATATAATTTTCTCTATATTTTTTACACTTAGCATTCTAAAATTCAACTCCAAATCATTTATTAACTATAAAAATAATTCTAAATTTTAATTGAAAAATAATTCATAGCTTTAGTAAATTTAAATAAAACTAAATTATTAAATTATTGTAAGAATACTTTCAATTAATGACAAATGAAAGATATTTCATTCTAATATTTGTAATTTAATGAATTTATTAAGTATAAAATCTAAGTAAAGTTTGACTAATTTAAATAAAAATGGATAAGTATTTTAATTATGATTCAAATATGTTTTTTGATTAAAAATTAGATTATGATAAATTTAAACATATGTAAATTCTTTTATGGTAGTTTTGTTGAAATCTTTAATTGAGGAGAGGGAAGTGATACTTTTATTTGTTAGAAAGATAAATGATGCATATCGCATATTTTTAGGAGTAAAATGTATTTAATCCTATTTTAAAGTGGATGAACAATTTAGTCATTTTTCAATATAAAAATGAAAGTGAAATTCCTAAAATAATTTTAGAATTGTCAATATCAACTCTTATGAAATTTCAAAAGTCATCATGCTTTTTATAGTTTTAGAAGTCTTAACCCCCTCCCCCCCCCCCCCCCCCCACTCCCTCGTTAATTCCTTCTTAATGTGGCGAATGACAGAAAGTGAATGGGATCGTGACTCACATGAATTTTATTTTTAGGTTTTCAATTTGACCCTAAATCCAACTCGATTGGACTTTATTTTCACAGGCAATTTTAGAGGGTGTTTGGCTAAGCTTATAAGCTCCTCAAAACATTTTATAAGATGTTTGAAAATTTATAAGATGGTGTAAAGTGTTTGGCAAAAATTTTGGAGGTGGAGCTTATAAGCTCCTCAAATAAGATGTTTAAGAGCTTATAAGCTCTTTTTAAAAAAGTAAGGAGGTAGCAACTTATTTTTTAAGATCTACCAAGCTCCTTTATTTTTAACCAAATTAATTACAATATTGCCATTACTAACATCTTATAAGCTATACCCCTTCTTATTTATCCAAACACTTTAATAATTTATTTTTAAAATAAGATCCAACATCTTATAAGCTCCTAAAACATCTTATATGATGTAGAAGCTTATAAGATGTTTTAAATAAACTTAGCCAAACACTCTCTTAATCAGGTTTGGCTTAAATGGGCTCAAACCTAAAAATTCCAAATTCAAATTCCATTTTTTTTTTCGAGTGGATCATACTTGCGTGACAAGCTGGATTGATCTTTTACGCCCTTAAAAAAGAAACAAAGTTTAATGTTTCCAAAATTTAACCAATGTCGTTATTATTGATGAACACATTTAAGAAATAATGTTTTTGATATCTGAAGTGAATTTAAATTTCTTGAACTTCAGTGATCTTTTGAAAAATTAAAGGAAAGAAAAGTACCCACCCCCAACGTGCTGAAAAAAATGATTATCCACAGGATTTGGGAAATTGATGCCAAAATGAGTGCACAATAAGGCTAGTGGAAATCATCATTTGCCAATATATATGCATATCTCGTGAGGGTAAAAACGTTTTACATATGTGTACCTTAAAGGAAGAACGAAAGGTGCAAAAGTTTTGTGGATTATAAAGTAAGGGAAATTTTCATTTTTAGTATCGTTAGACAAATTTTGTCTCAAATTTGATCTTATACATTTACTTATAATCAATTTTAGTATCCTTATTCTTGCTTTTAATTAATATTAGTCTCATTGATTTTAAATTTAATCAATTTTGATCCCACCATAATCAATATTGGTCCCACTATCTATTTTCTTAAAAAAAAAACATTGGTGTTGCTAAATTATTTGTTATTCATGATATTTTTAGTAATTTATATTGTTATTATTTACAAAATTCTGAAAAATTGGGTAGAGAGTATAGAATTAGAGACAAAAAATATTTTAAGATGGATATATACATAATTAAACGAAAAAAAACTTATTTTGCATTAATTATGAACAATCAAAACTTGTCTACAATTCTTGTTATAGCTAAGATTTACATTATATTTGATTCTAGGATTTTAGGGGGGGAAAGGAAAAGAAAATAGGAAGAAAAAGTATTTTTCAATGTTTGGTCACTAAGGAAAAAGAAAGGATATGATAAGAAAAGAAAATAAAAAGAAAATATAATATAAATTGAGAAAAAATATTTTCTTTCCAATTAAGTGAGGAAAATGAAGGAAAAGCTATGTCACTCTCTCCAGCACTCTCTCACTTTTCAAGCTCTCATCTTATTTTTGTTACTCAAACTAATTGATTGTTTAGATATATTTCATTCAAATCTTTTTTTTTATGCAATTAATTGATTGTTTGGATTTTTTTTTTTTTTGAGTGAGTTTTTACATTTTCCTTTGATTTACAATAATAACCAAATAAAATGGAAGACAATTCTCTAGGAAAATCATTTTCCTTATTGTTAACCAAACAAAATAGAGAATTTTAAAATTCTTATAGTTTCTTTTTCTTTCTTTAATATTTTTCTTTTCTCCTAAAATCTTAGAACCAAACAAAGCCTTAAAGTATTATATCATGAATATATAGGAAAGCTTTCATCACATAATTTAGTCATTTAATCTTGTATATTATTAGCATCTCATTTTTTTTTTGAGGCAATTAGTATATCACTTTTAATTTCATGTATTTTGAATATTTTCTTATTTCAACCTTCTATTGAAAAATCTTTACCGAATGGGCAAAACTTAGATTCGTTAAAATGTTGAAAAGCAAGTACTTTTTGAAGCCAAACTGAAAAACAATTAGGTTAACTTTTTGTTTTTGTTATTCCAAAACTAATCTTACAATCATTTTTCAATGTGCTTATGCCTCAAAACAAAAATAAAAAATAAAAAAAGATATTCAATTATTTTTCTTGTATATTTTATTTTACTTGAAAAATAAATATTTACAAATTAAAGTGTTACTTGACATTTTCAAATTAAGTGTTAATCGATTCTTGTTAAGAAAATAGATGGTGGGACCACATTTGATTAACGTGAGACTAAAATTGATTAAATTCGAAATTAGTGGGACTAAAATTGATTAAAAACACGAATAGCGGTATTAAAATTGATTATAAGTAAATATATGGACTGAATTTAATATGAGACTTGTCTAATGGGACGGAAAATAATTTTTTTTTTTGTATAAAATTAGTTTAGCCAACGTCCAAAATACAGAGATTCTTTAATTTCTTCAGCAAATTTTCGACTTTGATAAAGCCAACAGAAATTCCTTTGGGAAAGAAATTGGTAAAATTTATACCCTCATTACTTTTTAAAAAATGACATAACATAATGTGATATTTTAAAAAGTATTACGTTTACAGACTTATTATGACAACTTATAAAAAGTGTCTCAGTAAGTCATATTAGATATTAACTACAATGCATTTCTCATGTCAAAATAATTCGTTATTACGCTTAAATACATGACATGTTAGCTATTATCATAAAAAAAGTAATTTTAACTTAGTGATACTAATTAAATTATTATGTATTTGATTGCATTAATAACTTCTTTGATATTTCATAATATTATAAAAAATATATTATAATAAAAATTTAATATAATTTATTGAGAGATTTTATCGAGCGTGAAGAAACAGTTGAAACATTTTCTAAAAGTGTCATAATAAATGTGACGTTCGGTCACTTTTTTCGGTAGCGCCTCTTTATCGTATAATTATAATTTTGAAGAACAATAAAAAGAATAGTGTATCAATGAAAGACAGGATCATGATTAGAGTGGAGATTTTGAGAGATTTTGGGACCGCCCAAGACAGGATGTGATAAGACGTGCCACGGTCTCTTCAAAGAAAGAAAATGCTACATGTGCGTTTTTTGAAATGATGATGGCTCCTTTGTTTCTCATCTCTATATCATTAAACAAATGTACTGTTCTTATGTCCTCTCTAACAATTACGTGAGAGCTTGACCTATACCTCTATCATATATTTTTTTTTAATTAATTGCAGCAAACTTTCCATTATTTGAGCCTATTAGCACTTTATTCCCAATCTTTTTCGACGTAGCAAAATTACCTCTAATAGTTTTTTTCTTCTTTTGTTGTTTGGGTGACTATACCACCTAATCTTTTTTCCAATTAATAAATGACGAATATTCAGCTTGAGATACCAAAATGTGCTACTTGGATGACATTGGGCAGGACAAAATCATCTTTTCAATTGGATATGAATTGATTAGGGAACAAAGTGCTAAACAATCTAAACATAAGAGGGTGACTACGATTTTGAAAAAGTTGTCCCATTAGCAAGATTAAGTGCATTTATTCATAAAATAAGTGGGATAATGGTGTTGTATGCATTCGTAAAATAACTCGAAAACTATGTTTGAACAAATAGAGAGTGTTAGAGTAGTATCCGACAAGTCAATGAGATTGGTAATATTTTTAAATACTCTTTGTAACAAACAGTCTTTTCAATTTAATAATAAGAAATGAAAATTTATACTTTTTTATCACCTTCATCATAATATATAAGTCATACTCAAGTATAATCTATACACATACTGTTGAAGCTCCTAGATCACATAAGGCTATGGGACTTGACTTCGCATAGAGATGAATGTTTTGAAACAAGTCTCTAAGGCGTGATCTAAATCACTCAAAGTCGAAAAGTCTAACAAACACCAGGGGCATTAACATGACTCGGATTACGACTTGTACTTATGACATATCTCAAATGGGAGGATGTTTTGTTTCATAGACATCGAATGTAGAGACATTCATATGCATGAGTAGGTGCTCATTAGAGAATGAATTCACTGAGGATCCCATCGGAAAACACCTAAATGGGAGTAGTAGTTGCACATCAAATTAGGATTGTTTCCTAGCTTATGGTATGCATTAATTAGTCCTTACACTTGAGGCTCCATAATAATCTTGTACATGTGCATTTATACTTTGATATAGGTACGGACCCCGTGGCGGATCTTAAGACGCCTATGTTGGGTATAGATCTCCCATATATGAAGATTTGTTGCAGTCGATAAATAATCCATTATTAGTCTACGAAAATCCGTGGCCACTGTAGAGATAAAGATTAGAATGAGTTTTCTAGATCGATTGTCAAAAAAACTAATTGTAAATAAGAACAATATAATTGAGGTTAAAAGAATTTCTGATAAATCCCATATCCTAAACCTTAATTGGGAGATTAGATAATGGAAGGAATGTATTTGTACGGTAATCATAAGTAGAAAGCTTCACGCATTACACTTTACCTATTGACTAGGCGTCGTGGGCTTGTTGTTGGACATCGACCACTATAGATGGGTACTTTAAATTATAAATTGATTAATGAATTTATCATTTAAAATATCACAATGAATTGCGAGCCCATTTTTAATCGATTGGTGAACCTAAGGGATCACACGCAAATGAATGGATGAACTCCTAAACGTATGTGAACCACTTAATTGGATTAAATCAAAGTGTTGATTTAATTGATTGATTAAGTTAATTGATTAATTGATGGATTTAATTGAATCGATAAGTTGATTTAATTAAACTAAATTAAAGAGTTAATTTAATTGGATTTGAAGGACCAATCCATTAATTAATTAAGTTTTAATTGATGGGCTCAATAGAATATATGAAATTAATTGATGGGCTCAATTAAATTAAATAATTAATTTAATTGAATAAAGTTAAAGAGTTAATTTGATTGGACCTTAACGCCCAAACCCATTAATTGATTTGGTGGATAAAATCAATTTATGGAAAATGATGAAAAAATCAATTAATGAAGAATTAATTGATTAAATCAATTAAATAGAGATTTAGTTGATTTATAATTAACATAAGAATAAAGATTCTTATCATTATCAAAAGTAGAAATCAAGAGGGGACTAATCTCTAAAGAGTTAGAGGTAGACTACAAAACAAGAATCATGATGATTTTTTAACATAAGTGACCGGCCAAGAAGAATTAAGGTTTGGAAAGGAGATTTAGTTTTGATCAACATATGTAGTGACTTAGTGAGTGACATATATTGACAAACATAGTTATGCATATAAAAAATCTCTCTGCCTTAAAAACGGTGTATAGTACCTAGAAAAAGAAAATCATGATTTTTTAGTTGGAAAATTCTATCATTAGTCATGGTTCGTAGGTGATTAATATTAGTCACCTCTAATCTTAGCCATTAGATATGGTAAATAAAATCTAAGCCATCCATATATATGTGACCTGTTACCTATTGTACATGTAAAGTGGAAGAGTTACCTACTACACAGATTATCCTATGGTTTTAATTTATAACTATTATTTTATTACACCATATATGATCTCACTAAATACAAACCAATAAAATTGTTTTTGTAACATATATGTAATTTATAAATTCGAAAAATATATTAATAGTTGATAAAAACTTACGCTTAATTTAAATTTTCAACATATTTTAAAAAATATATAACACTGATGACAAATTATTTTTAAAATATATCTAGAATATTAGTATTTGTATTTTAAATAACAAATTAAAATTTTTAAATTGGAATATTATTATTAAGTAAATTATTCATACTATCTATAAATTTATTATATAATGATTGATCTGTATTGATATTGAGTAATATATTTTTAAAAGTGTGTAAATATATAACATATATCCAGAAGAGTGCAATAAGCAGTAGTTGTTAAAAAAATATGTTTTGATTATTAGTGGAGGGTATACTAATATCAAACACCAATAATAATAATAATAATAATATTGTTTAACCAAATATATGTCAATATGGTGTGATATACTCAAATGTATATTCTACATCATAAGTGTTACCAAATATGTAATTCAATTATTAGTCTCACTGATTATGATTACAACAATATATAATGAATAATACTAGTAGTAATAATAACTATATATTAGCAATATATAATTTAATATGAGATAACTGTAAAAATAATAACAATTATAATATTAATAATCATATGTGAATAGATAAAAATAATTTACAAATATTTTATGTATGGGTGTAATTAATGTAAAAATAATAACAATTATAATATTAATAATCATATGTGAATAAAAAATAATAATTTACAAGCATTTTATGTATAGGTGTAATTAATATAGATCTAAATGACGTAATATAACAATTATATATTGAAGAGTATCTACTCCTTAGAGATGGTAAACAATTATAAAATCCATTTATTAATTTGACTAATTATGACTATAACTATATGTGTGATCAAATATAAAGTTAATTGTAATAAATAATACGGTGATAATAATATTAACGATTAGATGGCACACATTCTTAATTTGATAAACAATACTCACATTCTTGGTATAAAATATTTAGTAAGTGTATTATACGTTCTTCATAAAATAATGAACGATGAAATATACAATATTTTAACAAAAATAATTGACTTATTTGAAGATAAACAAAATAAATGTGAAAATAGGTCAATGTTGCTAGTTTGTTTGCTTTTAATTTTTGTCCTAAAATTTCTATATTGTTCGTACATCTATGAATTCATATAAAAAATATTTATACTATCGTGTCGATGTTTGTAATCGTATCTTGGAGAATATATATATACTCTGATTGAACGTCGAAATAATAATAATAATAATAATAATAATAATAATAATAATAATAATAATAATAATAATAATAATAATAATAATACTTGTTGTTACTGAAATAAAATATCATGTAATTTCTTTTTAATTAAAGTTTAACATTTAAACAGCAATAGAAGCTATTTACCTTAACAACTCTTAATAATTAAGGGAGATTTTTTAGATTTGGTAAGGTTAATAATTAAGGGATCCTCCCATCTCTTTAGAATCCAACAATAGCTATTCTCTTCAAGATTAAATGAGAATTAGAGAGAGAAATCTAATTAGAATTGATTTTGTAGAGAGAGAAAAATAATTTGTTTACCTGTAGAAGCTAGTAAGTGTGAGATTTAATTAACTGGTAATTTATTTAAAAAATTAAAATTAGTACACCTAGGCAATATTTCAAGGCATGACTAGCTTTAGTCACCTACGAAGCCGATTGATGGTAGAATTGCCCTTCTTAGTTTTATATAGCCATGTGCAACACTCTGAAAAAGATCACTTCTATGTTGTTCTTTTACACAAGAAAAATATTAAAAAGGACATTGTTTTTGCTTCCCTCTTGATCCAGTTATATGCTCTTGATTCTTAGTCGGTTAATGATCTTACGGAATTGAGAGACATTTAGAAATAAAGAATCCACCCCTTTTCCACTTATTCCTAAATAAGCTTAGAAATTATTCTAAAAATTAGAATACATATAGTTTCATATACAAATATATGGTTTTGGATTCATTCCAATATAAAATCGAGAACCCGAGGAGATCCGGTCGTGTGGACTATTTTTAGAGGGAGAACGTTTGGGCTTCTATTCGCATTGATATGTTCGGGTTCGTGGATGCGATCAAGTCGGGAATACTAGAATGACTCGTATTTGAATATGACAATTACCTACATCAAACAGAAGACTTATAAGATATAATTTCGTTTGAACTTTATTAAACGTGTTTTTAGTTTGCATAAGATCCGCACCGCAATAGCAACGAGATGCGTTTTTACATAATAGTTATGTGTTAAAAAATTTTATTTTCACTACGTAAAGCATCACAAGGCCTATGCGAAACTAACAGAGAGGTATTGGCAATTGATTATTCGTGAAATGCAACTAATCTCTGTTGATTGTTTTCTTCTTCTTCTCTCTTTCTCTCTTTCTTTTTTTTTTCTTTTTTTTTTCCAAACAACCTACTTCCGATGCAGGATCCAAGTATAGGATTTGGGACCAGCAAGTGAATATGAGATCCAGTGAGATTATTGTTAAGACCCAGCGTAAATCTTGCAATGCTTAAGTCAGCTAAGGGATTTGGACTTTGGAGTTATCAAGATAAAGTACTAAAATAAGGAAAGGTAAATAATGGATATAATGACCTTCTCGAGGCTATATTCCTCCTCAATTGTCACCTCTTCATGATGGGTTTAGTGGCCTGTTCAAGGCTATGTCCCCCTCAACTGTAGCATACTAATAATATGTTTTCCATGTATTGTCCCTCCTAGATGGGACGACCTCCTTGGACTAAAAGCCTCCCAAATGGGACCTCGCTCTTCTTGACTTATCCCAGCGGACCCCCAATTGGGGTCCTTGACCACACTCTACTCGATACTCCTTCTTGAGTAGGTGAAAGATGCTCTGGCATCTCCACTATCCGAATGGTCAGCCTTCGTACGATGGCCCCCTCATCTTTGTACACGTGTTCACACTATTCTTTGACACATATCAAACTCATATCAAACTAAGTTGACTTCGCACACTCAACTCTAATAGACCCTCCATACCAGCCCACCATAATCATCATGTGCACCCTCAACTATAAACTTTCCTACGATAGCCCTATTAGGTATGCATTATTCGCCTCGAACCATACACTGACTTGAGCCTGGAAAGGTATTCGCCTAAGACACTTTCGGCTAGATTCACGAGTGTTTATTTCTTGATTGGTTGAAGACCTAAACCAACATTCTCACCAAATTAGATCATCCTTGCTCGAGGATGTGGTTTTGACCAAAAATCGACCTTATCAACTACATAATTGTTTCTTTAAAGTTAAAAGCTAAAAACATTTTTTTGTGTTTCTACAAACACCTCCTAAGTAGTTAGTTTATGTTCGCTAACATTTAACAAATTTGACATATTAAGTCCCTATAAAACCCTATAAATGTAAGTAGACCTCATTCTTTTAAATTTTAATTCGGCTAATTTAACCTTCAACAAACCCACTAATTTATTTATAATTCTCTTTACATACGTCTCTTTTAATTTCTTCAAAAAAATATTAATTGATGCTTGTGGTTTTTCTGAGCACCTCAAATGTATAGTGTAGGAACCGAGTTTCAGCACTTCATATGAGAAACCTACAAAACAAGGGTTAGCACTCCACATAAAAATCCATGGGCCAACCCCATCATCTCCACCCCATAGGAACTATGAGATCACCCCAAGGGTGATGCAAAGCCTTTGATCATAGAATATCTCGGCACCCCCGCTGGGCTCTGACAATTGAACTTTTTTATCTATGATTCCTCGTGAACATTTGTCGATGAGAAGAAAGGAGTTCAAAAAATTATAATAACTTGCGTCGCTAAACACAGGCCTTAGGCCTTATATGGAGTTAGGAAGGCAACTATCTTGTGGGATTCCTTTCTGAAAATCCAGATGGTTAAGGGGATTTGTTGAGATTTTTATGGGATATAGCTATTGACCCCTATAAGATAAGCTCCCACATTTGTCATATGTTTATTGACCTATTTTGGGGCTACTCCCCTTTTCCAAGGTGGCATATTGGCCTGGGCCCTGAAAATCCCTCATGGGCCTTGGCTTGAGGCCAATTGTTGGGCCTATCCCTAGGAAGGAGCCGTTCGTAGGCCTAAACCTCAAAATTGCCCTTGGGCCCTACTATCTCCCACGTATCATCAAGCCTAAAAAATAAACTAAAAAATAAGTAGAATAATCACTCCACCTGCCCCCAACCACTCTCATAGTTAGGCTTGCCCGACTATGCGAGTAGAAGAAGAGTTTTTAGCCATCAGAAAGAATTCTCTTTTTTAATTTTTTTTCAACATTTCTCTCGGCATACTTTAGGGATGTCGCCCTCCTACATGAATTTGTGCCTTCTCTAAATGCACGGGAAAAGATTCTTTTCTTTTAAATTCTCATCTTTTGAATTCTCTTGAAAAGTAAGTATTTTTGCTTGATGCAAAGGATGAGGAATATATCACCCATGAATGTATCATCCTTGACTTCGCCGTCCTTCCCGCTCTTGTACTCATTCATGAGTTTCTTGCACCTTCCACAAGAGGTGTCACTAAGTGCCTCCATAGCAGCTAGGTTAGATACACATTTCTAATAAGGGCAATGCTAAGTGTAACTATCCCTTGTCTGCTTTGCAAGTTTGTAATTATGTTCCTAGTGAATGGATACTCTTTCTATTTTTGTTGAGATTGTTGTTCATGTGTCACGAGTCTTTGACACCTTGCGCGAGAACTCGAGTCTGTCTGTAGTACACTTCAAGTTGTATTGTTATTCTGTATTGTTTCACCTGTGATCTTAAGTTTGCAAGTCATAGTAAGAAACTTAATATAAGTGCCTCCAAAGATGTAATTAAGCTTGCATCTCCCCATGAAGATTAACACATGCAAATCATTTAAGGCCAAAACCCTCAAATTTAGGCATGCAGTTGTTTGTTTTGTCACCTAGAAGGGCATTTTCCTACTTCGAAAAGACCCCCGAGATGATTTAGGACAGCTCTGATCCTTATGGATTTCTTTTCAAGGCCGGAGCCTTGTCTCATTACCCATGAGGGTGCATTTCTACTCTGAGAAGACCTCGTGGTCAATCTAGGATGACTCTAGTTCGTTTATTTTTCTTTTCAAGGTTGGAGCCTTGTTTCATTGCCCAGAAGGGTATGTTCCTATTCCGGGAAGCTCTACTGATTGATTTACACTACAAGAAAAAATGGTATTTTCCGTAAATTTTTCTGTGAAATTTCAGCAGATTTTCGGTGGATAATTATTCGAAATTTAAATTATTTTCAGTGGATTATCGACGAAATTTAAATTAATCTAGGATGACTTTGGTTCGTTTATTTTTCTTTTCAAGGTCGGAGCCTTGTTTCATTGCACAGAAGGGAATGTTCCTATTCCGAGAAGCTCTACTGATTGATTTACACTACGAGAAAAAATGGTATTTTTGGCGAATTTTCGGCAGAACGTATCTGCCAGATAAACCTTCGTCGCTTTTCAATTTTCAGTGGATAATTATTAGACATATAAATTATTTTTTGGCGAAATTTCAATGGAATCCTAATTTTTTTTTATATTTCTTAAAATGAAGTTTCAATTGCCTAACCTAGGAGTCGAACCCTGGACCTCGACCTAACTCTTACACATGTATATACGCGCTCGAAATTGCCCCAAATTTTGTGGTTACTGGGAGTCGAACCTTTGCCTCCTCGGTTGGCAACCAACTCTGTTGACATTAAGCTATATTCGCTTTGTTGTCATAATACATAACATTATATATATATATATATATATAGCATACAACAATTCAAATAATAATAATAATAATTTTAATAATTTTATAATAATTATTCAAATAATAAGTTTTTGATTTATTGAAAAATGTAATATTTTTTAATTTTTTAAATTTTTTAATTTTTTTATATATAATACATAATATTATATATATATATATAGCATAAAACAATCCATTAATAATAATTAAATAATAATAATAATAATAATAATAATAATAATAATAATAATAATAATTTTATAATAATAATTCAAATAGAAGTCCAAAATTTTAAATTTTAATATATTTTTTAATTTTTTTTATAAATTTTCGGTTTCCGCTGAAAATTTTAAAAATTATTATTTTTTATTTTTTTTTATTTTCAACGGAATTTTTCCGTCTTAACTCCACCGAAAATTTTAAAAATTATTACTTTTTGTTTTTTTTTTTTTACACCTAAATTCTGCCGAAAATAACATTTTTTTTTCTTGTAGTGTTAGGATGACTCTCGTCCTTCATTCTAGTTGAAACTTTTTAGGTTAGGGCCTTATTTTATTGTCCAGGAAGGTGCGCTCCGACTCCAAGAAGCTTTACTAGTTCATGCAAGATGGCTCCCACCCTTCCCAATTCTTATTTCAGGGTAGAGCCTTTAGGCCAAAGTCTTATTTACTTGTTCAGGAGAGTGCCTTCCTGCTGGCCCTTTACTAATTAAGGACAACTCAAGTCCTCCTGTTTTTTCCTTTTCATGGTCAGAGCCCGATTTATTTTCCAGCAAGGTGCATTTTTGCTATGGGAAGATCTCCTTGCTAATTCAAGACAGTTCACATCCTCCTCTTTTCCTTGCTTTGGAAAAGACCACATTGCTGATTTAGGACGGTTAATGTCCTTTCACCTTCTCCCTTTTTTGCTCCCTCTTCTTCTTCTTCTTCTTCTTTCTTTTTTAATTTTTAGATGGACTTGTCCTTTATTATCGCTCGTGAGGAAACGCCTCTAAGCATAAGTCTTTATTAAGTCATGGATATTTAGTGAGGAAGTCTTTTCTCCCTCACATCTTCTAATTTGTACATGTCATTCTTATTTATGGTTCCTTTGCGATATTCTAGTTCATCTTCAAAAAATCTTTTTATGAAATACCCTATCTAGGAGGATCTGTCGTGTCTAGTGCTTGCTATTCTTCTGCTCGATCTATGAAATCTTCTAAGTGTCCTTCGCGAACAAGTCTTCTGATCTCGTTCCTATGGTGGCGACATTCATTCGTGTCATGTCCATACTAACTATGGAAACAACAAAAACTTCTGCAAGGGGGCCTAGTAGGTCCATCTTTCAATCTTAGTGGCCAATTTAATACGTTTCTTCCTTACAATTGTATGACATCTTGGGATGGTGTGGTTTTCAAGGGGTGTAGTAGTCATATCTCAATCTTGAATGGAAGACTCGATCTCCATCTCCCATTGTGCTGAGCTTATTAGCCAAGCACATGGGATTTCATTCCGTATTCTTTTGATCATCCGTCCTTTCTCTTAGTTTGTCGTTAGATTCATACATCACCTTAGTAGCATTAATATGCATCTCTACCCACGACAAGTGCTCGTTGAAGTTATCCGAGCACCTCTTGGCCAAGGACCTATAAAGGCTACCTTTACTCAACCCTGGGGCAAAAGCAGTCCATCGTATCTCATCACTGGTTCCTGGCACCTAGACGGTTGTTGTGTTGAACCTATCTAGGTAGCGTCATAAAGACTCCCTTTCTTCCTACACTACAAGAAAACAGGGTTTTGGCCAAAACCCGTGGCCCAAACAAAAAGCTAAGGATTTGGCCACGGAAATTTTCCGTGGCCAAATATGGCATGGCTAAAACTGGCCACGGACGTTGGCCACGGATACCTGGCCACGGATTATTCTTCCTCTTGATCCATGGCTATATTTTTGATTTTTTAAAATAAATAAAAATATGGACACGGATTTATAAAAAAAAATTAAAAATTATATTAGCTTGGCCACGGATATAAATCCGTGGCCAATAGTAAAAAAAATTTAAAATTTTTATTAGCTTGGCCACGGATAAATCCATGGCCAAAAATAAAAAAATTTAAAAACATGGCCACGGATAAATCCGTAGCCAATAATAAAAAAAA
The DNA here is from genome assembly GCA_026212405.1 of Petrea volubilis. Classification (NCBI taxonomy): domain Eukaryota; kingdom Viridiplantae; phylum Streptophyta; class Magnoliopsida; order Lamiales; family Verbenaceae; genus Petrea; species Petrea volubilis. The sequence continues at coordinate 6,856,056 of CM047884.1, forward strand.
TTAAAAATTTTATTAGGTTGTCCATAACCGTCTTTTCGATTTTATAAAATAAATTAAATATGGCCACGGATTTAATAAAAAAAATTTAAAACTTTATTTATTTGGCCACAGTTTTATCCGTGGCCAAATTTTTTATTTTTTTTTAAATAATCAAAATAGCGATGGAAAAATCCGTCGCTATATGTACATAATTTTTCAATAATTAATTTGTTTTTATACACCTCAAAACCTGCATTTGTTTTTCAAAATTAAAAATACCAACAAATCTAAAGGCTAACAAACTGTATATCAATGTAATACTAATAATCCATATAGCATATATATAATTAATAATTAATATTATTCCATTAGTTTAATACATGAATTCATACAAAATAATTCATACAATAATACATATATAAAAGTTTTTAAAGATCAAATGTCGGAACATCATCGTCTCCATCATCCTCGTCATCATCGCCTTCATTTTCATCTCGAGCAACAGGAGCAGACGAAGTAGAGCCCTTCTTACGCCGCGGAGCTAATCGACGCGTGAGTTTCTTTAGGTTGGCCGCCATTAGGGACACAGTTTTCTGAAGGCCGAAGATCTCCTGACTATGCTTTTCTTCCATCTCGGCCATCTTCTGACTGTGTTTCTCCCCTAAATCGCTCATCTTTTGTGTGAGCTCCTCTATCTTGGGGTCAACCCAAGAATTTAAGTCAGTCCATGAGCCGGAAGACTCAATTGTCACGGTAGAGAATCCACCGGCAACCCCATACCAACGACTCTTCTTTGGACCGCCGACTGTCTGCTTCCAAATCTAAAACGTATATATATTTTTAATTTAGTATATATATATATATATATTAATAAGTATATATATCTAATAAATACACTTTTGAATGTTACCTCCAACTTGTCGGGCTGCTGAATAGGTCCACCCTGTGTATTCTCGGTGGCTCGAGAACAAGCTTCGTCATAATTTGCTCTAAAGCTCTCCTGTAAAAAGTAACATACATAATTGTTATAAAAGCATTTTTGGTAATAATAAGTGACGATAAAAATCAATAGAAAACTACCAGAGTAGCCTTTGCTTGGTCATCGACATAATGCTCAGTGCCATCATCGTCAATTGAATAATGGAGAGCCTCAAATGTTTCGTCTACTGTAGGCCGATGTCCATATTTCTCCGTCTGCAATAAAAATGAAGTAAAATACAAGGACAGTAATGAGATAAAACTGTAAAAATCAACACTACTTCAATTAATTAAATAAATTACAAGGAAAAGTAATTACTTACCAAATGATCTTGTCACCTTAGATGAGATTTGGCTCCTCCCTTATGGCCAGGGAATCCCCTTCCGTCACATGTCGATGCTCGGTTTGCCCTGTTCTGCTCGCGTATCCTCTGAAACTCTGGATTGTCCTATATGACCTGTAAAGCATCCCAAGATTCTTCACCTATGCAATTGGGCCTACGGTTGTCCCTACACGCTTTAGCCAATCTATTTTTCAAAATTTCCGAACCCTTATGCTCAAAATTCTTCCAAACTCGGCTCGAATGATCAGGCCGCCAAAAGAATTTTCTCTAACAAAAAAACAAGTAAAAAAAAAATCATATACGAACAAATTGTAATAATAGTCAAATTTAAGTTAAGTAAACAGACATACCTTAAACTGGGCAAACCACATCTCACGAACATCTAGGGGGATCTTTTTCCAAGTAGGCCATAGTCCCTTGAAACCATTCTCAAGTATCCGCCCGATCTCCTCGACACATTTCTCATCGAGATCAAACCTATTGTACAAGTGAAAAAACAATATTATACATTGCAATACACATAAAATATATAGAATATATATCTATCTATTAATAAGAAGCAAACTAATATAAATCAATTCACTTACTCTTTTCCTCGTGGCATTATTAGAAGCTGATGGCCACCGGTATCACTGTTTTGAGACATATCGATGGATCGACCTTCATTCATCGGCGTCGATGGGGCGGACCCTAAGGCAGGGGATGGAGGATCTGATCTCGAACTACCTAAACGGATGTTGAGATTGGTCGGTGGAGGCATATGCCGATTAGACCCTGAGTCCGATACTTTCTCCTTGCCTTTTTTCAATCTCCCGGCCATCTGTTTCAAAATTCTCAACAAATAATCAACAAACTTAATAAATTGTTAACAAACTACACAATAATAGATCACATATCAATTATGAATAAATACAAAATAATAATTCACAAGCATCAACTATATAATAACATTTCACAGAAGAATTCATGACAATGAATCGAAACCATCAGCTACATGAACCATTAAAATAAAAATCCTATTCATCATCTTCATTCTCTTCATCTTCATCATCATCGTCGTATTCAATCGCATCATCCCCTTCGTCGTCATCATCATCAAGTTCCTCATCAAATTCATCCGCCTCATCATCGTCATACTCGTTCGCTTCCTCTCGTATCTCATCATCTTCAAGTTCATTATGAAATGCATTATTGTCAAAAATCACCTCTTCTAGTGGATCATCAGCATCTACCAAAACACCCGTAGGTTCATTATCGAGCACAGAATTCGCAACGGGTGAAGATTCTTGTAACAAATCATCAGTAACAATTTGTTGATTGGCTACTCTACTTCGTGGTCTGGTTTTAATTACAAAATGCCAATTCAATTTATCCCTCCTTGTGCCTGGATACGGTATATAATATACTTGAGATGCATGTTGTGCAATAATGAATGGATCGTCTTTTGGGTATCTCTCATTAACTTTGATCTTTACAATGCCATATTGCGGGTGTATCTTCATACCCCTCTTAGAAACAGAGTCGAACTAATGACATTTGAATAAGACAACCTTCTTTTCAGGTACACCGGGATATTCTAACTGAATCACTTCTTTAAGTATGCCATAGAAATCTGTAGTGTTCATACGTTGTGTGTTCTCATCTATATGAAAGGCATATCCATTCACAGTGTACCTTTGCCATGTCTTAACCTTACGATTTGGTTCCCACGCCAAATCACGTAAATTTTGATTAGCGATATTATTTGTGGGATCATGAACCTACACAAATAATTACACTATCATAATATTTATAACAAACCAGTATATATATATATATATATTTTATTTTAATAAAAACAGTACTTACATATTGTTCAAACCATTCTACAAAATTCGCCTCGACCGACTCCTCAACTTCTTGGTCAATTAAATTTGGCCAATGGTACCGAACTGACAACCCATACATTCTATATATTGAAATAGATTTTTTAGGAGTTAGAATTTAATAAAAATATTAACAAGTTAATCGGGAGGGGTTTTAAATACTTACTTGATGATAGGTACGACCTCGTCGCAATTAATAAGAACGTGTAATGCGGACTTTCTCAACTCATCATCACTCAAAAATCGCTCGACGCATTTACCATCAGGCTTACCAGGTTGATTGCAGACTGACAATGTGTAGTGTACCTCTTCAGCACTTCCATCATTCTTATTATGCCTAACTCTTGTACTCCTAGACTGAATGTGACTTTCAAAATAATACGATGTAAAGTATGATGATTCTTGATTTAAGTACGCCTCACATATTGAGCCTTCCACCCTTGCACGATTTTTCACCATACCTTTCAAATCATGTAGGAACCTGTAATCATATTTTGTACGATTAAGTTACTAATTCGTTTGGGATCTCAAAAAAGAAAATTTTAAATTGAGGTTGGCAAATCTTTGAAAAAAATTTACCTCTTGAATGGATACATCCACCTATATTGAACAGGTCCACACATTGCCGCTTCAAAAGGTAAGTGTATTGGCAAGTGTTCCATGGAATTAAAAAATGCTGGAGGAAAAATGTGTTCCAATTTGCATAAAATCGAAGGGATATTCCTATCCAATTGCGACAAACTTTCCTCGCGAAGCTCTGTGCAACACAAATATCTGAAGAACTGACTTATTTCAGTTAGGGGCTTCCAAACATTTTGTGGAGTGCGCTAAATGCTATTGTGAGTAAACGTTGCATGAACACATGATAATCATGACTCTTCATACCGTACAACTTGAGCCTCGAATGTTCAACACACGCTCCCAAATTCGATGCATAACCATCAGGCATCTTCAAAGCTTGAACAAATGTGCATAAATCGCGTTTTTGTTCGGTTGTCAAGGTGTAACTAGCTTTTGGTTTTAGCACCTTACTATTAACCATCATTTGTAAATGCAACTCAGGCCGCCTCCAATACTCAACTAAATCCAATATTGCCTTCTTATTATCCTTTGTCTTGTATTTAATATCCATGACAGTATTGAGTATGTTGTCGAAATTTTTTTTTTCAACGTGCATGACATCCAAATTATGGTGAACCACATTGTCTTTCCAATACAGCAACTTCCAAAAAATGCTTTGTTTGGTCCAATGATAACGTACGCTATATCCTTGCAATTTTGGATGCTTGACTGGCATATCGGTAACTTTCGGCAATCCATGCACTTCTTCCCACATCTGATCGCCTATCATTACTGTGGGAGGGTCTGATCATTCACGACGTCCTTTGAAAAATGTATCTTTGTTTTGCCTAAATGGGTGATTGTCAGGCAAAAACTGACGATGACAATCGAACCAAGAAATCTTCCCACCATTTTTCAGTTTGAATGCCTTTGTTTGCCGCATACATACAGGACAAGCCAATCGACCCGATGTCATCCATCCGGACAACATCCCATAAGCGGGAAAGTCATTAATAGTCCATATCAATGCGGCCCGTAACTGAAAATTCTGTATTTTGGAAATTTCATACGTTTCAACTCCTTCTAACCACAGAATTTTCAGCTCCTCAATTAGAGGTTGCAAGTACACATCAATCCTTTCTTTTGGGTTACGTGACCAGGGAATCAAGCATGTCAAAAACATAAATGGTGTAGTCATACACAATTCTGGCGGCAAGTTGTATGGAGTAACAATCATAGGCCAACACGAGTGTTGCTTCGACGAAGTATGATTAAATGGATTAAATCCATCGGCACATAATCCAAGCCTAATGTTTCGTGGTTCAGCAACAAATTCAGAATGCTTTTCATTGAAAAGCTTCCACGCCAGACCATCAGATGGATGATAAATAACACCAAGCTCTCCTCTGTGCTCATGATTCCACCTCATTTGATCAGTTGATTTTGAAGAAGCGTACAACCTTTTCAATCTTGGAATAAGAGGCATGTAGTGCATCTTTCTGTAAGGAACACGATTCTTACTACCACTTTTAGATGGTTTAAATCTTGGATAACTACAAAACTTACATTCCTCTAAACAGTTATCTTCATTGTAATACAACATACACCCCTCGATTCAACAATCAATCTTCACCGATATTAAACCTAACTTTTTAACTATTTTTGCTTCGTAATAGTTGTTAGGAACATGATTATCCGATGGATTTAACGACTTCACAAGTTCTGCCATTCAATCCAAACAACCCTGAGATAAATTGTAATCGGATTTTAATGACATCATTTGAAGAGCCATTGATAACTCCGTCTGATTGTCACAACCTGGCCACAATGGTCGATTCGCAGCCTCTAATATGTCATAAAACTGTTGGGCTCTCGTATTAGGATATTGATCATTGTTTCGCAGCATCTCAATATTGTGACCACCTTCGACATTCAAATCGGGTCGATAATGCATACGATGGTGTGATGCATTCACACCTATTGCATCATATACCAAATTCTCGTAATTATTGAGTCCATACGAAAAGTTAGCCTGATTCGAAGAACTAGCACCATCGACCTCCACGTGTTGAGATTCTGGAGCTAACTCGCCATGTGAAGTCTAATACCAATACTCAGGTTGAAACCCAAATTTCATCAAATCGCAATGCACATTACTAGTATCCTTATACTTTCTATTAGTACACTTTGAACACGGACACCTAATGAGGCCTTTATTAGCTATATACTGCGGTTGTGTAGTTGCAAATTGAATAAACTGATTCAGGCCATTCATAAATTGTTTGGTGTAATTTTTTCGATCAACAGTTAACCTATTATACATCCAACATCGAATTTCACATATATCCATATTTTGTAAACAAAGAACGAAGGTAAGTTAGCATCACTGTTAGACTTCACATCTAGATAGATAGATTTAGTCAAAAATTAATATTTGTTCAGCATGCTTCATTAATATCACAATACATAAACACGTATCTCTCATTAAATTATTTCAAGCATTGTTCGACATTCTTCCGATCAAACACATTTTTTCACTATTTAACCCTATAAGAACAACAAAATTCAACCCAAAATAAAATATTCATACCAATCCATGCAAACACATTCATAACAATCCATAATCCAATCAAACGTGTTCAAAACAATCCATAGCCCAAATACGTTCAAAAGAATCCATAATCCCAACTTATTCACAACAATCAATTGAATAAACTTATTCATAACAATTCATAATCGAAACAAACTTCGGCATAACTATTCATAATCTAAATAACTTTGTTCATAACAATACATAATCCAAATATGTTTATAAATTTGTTCATAACAATTCATAATCCAAATCATAATAATTCATACCTTGCTTAAACTTCACCACCTCAAATTACGCTTATGATATCAACTTACAAATAATCCCACAACAACAAAACAACAAATAAATTAAAATTAAAATTACATCTCAACGAAAAAAAATATTACAAGCCAAAAATAACAAATAACGTGCGTGTATGACGTGTCTTTGGTAGGTGTGGGACGGGGGATGAGGGGCTGTTGGCGGTGGGGGTGGGGGAGGGGGGGTTGGGGGAGGGGCTGCTGGGGGTGGGGGGCGCACGCTGATGGGGGAGGGGGGGGGGGGGGAGAAAGAGTGGATCTGAAAAAAAGAAAAAAATGGCCAAGTGTTGCTTATATACGAACACTTAGCCAAGGATTTTTTACTATTGGCCACGGATAAATCCGTGGCCATTTAAAATTTAAAAAAATTATTTGATTCTTGGTCATGGATAAATCCGTGACCCATTTAAATTTTAAAAAAAAAATTTAATCATTGTCCGTGGCCACTTCGCATTTTAAAAAAAAATTTATTTATTGGCCACGGCTAAATCCGTGGCCACTGTGTATAAAAAAACAAAATAAATTTATTTCTTGGCCACGGATTTATCCGTGTCCAAGTGCAACCTTTTTTTAAAAAAATTTAAATTTATTACATGGCCACGGATTTATCCATCGCCAATAGTCAAAACTTCTAGTTGACTTTTTACGAATCGTGCGTTTTTGTTAAATAGGTTAGATAGAACCGTACGATTGGAGCAATACAACTTCAACACTAATCAATCTGATCTAAATTTCATTTTTTTGATAATTCCCACATAAGTTAATTGACGTTAGCGTACACTGACATCGGAGTACGAAGTCATTCATATATATCACTCAAACAGATAAACGTATTCTCGTTGATCAAACTGTAATTTTCAACGCATTAGAAGGGAAAAAATAAGAACCGTATCGAAAATTTGACGATTTTTAAATGGCTCAAACCTTTAAATGCCCCGTAATGTCGGGTCGCGCGATTTATGCGAGCCATTTAAATTTTTTTTAAAAAAATTAATTATTGGCCCCGGATAAATCCGCGGCCACTGTGCATAAAAAAAATTAAAATAAATTTATTTCTTGGCCACGGATTTATCCGTGGCCAATAGTCAAAACTTCTAGTTGACTTTTTACGGGTCGTGCATTTTCGTTAATTAGGTTAGACGGAACCGTACGATTGGAGCAATACAACTTCAACACTAATCAATCTGCTCTAAATTCCATTTTTTTGATCATTTCTACCTAAGTTAATTGACGTTAGCGTACATGGACACCGGAGTAAGAAGTCATTCGTATATATCACTCAAACAGATAAACCTATTCTCGTTGATCAAACTGCAATTTTCAACGCATTAGAAGGGAAAATATAAGAAGCGTATCGAAAATTTGACGATTTTGAAATGGCTCAAACCTTTAAATGTCCCGTAATGTCGGGTCGCGCGATTTATTCGACCCATTCAAATTTGAAAAAAAAAATTTAATTATTGGCCACGGATAAATTCGTGGCCACTGTGCATAAAAAAAATTAAAATAAATTTATTTCTTGGCTATGGATAAATCCGTGGCCAATAGCCAAAACTTCTAGTTGACTTTTTACGAGTCGTGCGTTTTCGTTAATTAGGTTAGACGGAACCGTACGATTGGAGCAATACAACTTCAACACTAATCAATCTGCTCTAAATTCCATTTTTTTGATCATTCCTACATAAGTTAGTTGACGTTAGCGTACATGGACACCGGAGTAAGAAGTCATTCGTATATATCACTAAAACAGATAAACCTATTCTCGTTGATCAAACTGCAATTTTCAACGCATTAGAAGGGAAAATATAAGAACCGTATCGAAAATTTGACGATTTTGAAATGGCTCAAACCTTTAAATGTCCTGTAATGTCGGGTCGCGCGATTTATTCGACCCATTTAAATTTGAAAAAAAAATTTAATTATTGGCCACGGATAAATCCATGGCCACTGTGCATAAAAAAAAAAAAATTATTTCTTGGCCACGGATAAATCCGTGGCCAATAGTCAAAACTTCTAGTTGACTTTTAAAGAATCGTGTGTTTTCGTTAATTAGGTTAGACGGAACCGTACGATTGGAGCAATACAACTTCAACGCTAATCAATCTGCTCTAAATTCCATTTTTTTGATAATTCCCACATAAGTTAATTGACGTTAGCGTACATTGACACCGGAGTACGAAGTCATTCGTATATATCACTCAAACAAATAAACGTATTCTCATTGATTAAACTGCAATTTTCAACGCATTAGAAAGGAAAATATAAGAACCGTATCGAAAATTTGACGATTTTGAAATGGCTCAAACCTTTTAATGCTCCGTAATGTCGGGTCGCGCAATTTATGCGACCCATTTAATTTTTTTTAAAAAAAAATTTAACTATTGGCCACAGATAAATCCGTAGCCAATGTGCATAAAAAAAACATTAAAATAAATTTGTTTCTTGGCCACGGATTTATTCATGGCCAAGTGCAACTTTTTTTAAAAAAAAAATTAAATTTATTATTTGGCCACGGATAAATCCGTGGCCAATAGTCAAAACTTCTGGTTGACTTTTTACGTATCGTGCGTTTTCGTTAATTAGGTAAGATGGAACCGTACGATTGGAGCAATCCAACTTCGACACTAATCAATCTGCTCTAAATTCCATTTTTTTGATAATTCCGACATAAATTAATTGACGTTAGCGTACATTGACACCGGAGTACGAAGTCAATTGTATATATCACTCAAATAGATAAATGTATTTTCGTTGATCAAATTGCAATTTTCAACGCATTAGAAGGAAAAATTTAAGAACCGTATCGAAAATTTGACGATTTTGAAATGGCTCAAACCTTTTAATGCCCCATAATATCGGGTCGCGCGATTTATACGAGCCATTTAAATTTAAAAAGAAAATTTTAATCATTGGCCACGGATAAATCCGTCACCACTACGCATTTAAAAAAAATTAATTTTATTTATTGGCCACGGATAAATCCGTGGCCACTGTGCATAAAAAAAATAAAATAAATTTATTTCTTGGCCACGGATTTATCCGTGGCCAAGTCCAACTTCTTTTAAAAAAAAAATTAAATTTATTATATGGCCACGGATTTATTCGTGGCCAATAGTCAAAACTTCTAGTTGACTTTTACGAATCGTGTGCTTTCGTTAATTAGGTTAGACGGAATCGTACGATTGGAGCAATACAACTTCAACACTAATCAATCTGCTCTAAATTCCATTTTTTTGATAATTCCCACATAAGTTAATTGACGTTAGCATACATTGACACCGGAGTACGAAGTCATTCGTATATATCAGTCAAACAGATAAACGTATTCTTGTTGATCAAACTGTAATTTTCAACGCATTGGAAGGGAAAATATAAGAACCGTAACAAAAATTTGACGATTTTGAAATGGCTCAAACCTTTTAATGCCCCGTAATGTCGGGTCGCGCGAATTATGTGAGCCATTTATATTTTAAAAAAAATTTTAAATATCCGTGGCCACTACGCATATTTAAAAAAAAAATTATTTATTGGCCACGGATAAATCCGTGGCCACTGTGCATAAGAAAAATTAAAATAAATTTATTTCTTGGCCACAGATTTATCCGTGGCCAAGTCCAACTTTTAAAAAAAAATTAAATTTATTATATGGCCCCGGATTTATCCGTGGCCGATAGTCAAAACTTCTAGTTGACTTTTTATGAATCGTGCGTTTTTCGTTAACTAGGTTAAACGGAACCGTACGATTGGAGCAGTACAACTTCAACGCTAATCAATCTGCTCTAAATTCCATTTTTTTGATAATTCCTACATAGGTTAATTGACGTTAACGTACATTGACACCCGAGTACGAAGTCATTCGCATATATCATCAAACAGATAAACGTATTCTCATTGATCAAACTGCAATTTTCAACGCATAAGAAGGGAAAATATAAGAACCGTGTCGAATATTTGATGATTTTGAAATGACTCAAACCTTTTAATGCGCAGTAATGCCGGGTCGCGCGATTTATGCGAGCCATTTAAATGTTTTTTAAAAAAATTATTTGTTGGCCACGGATAAATCCGTGGCCACTGTGCATAAAAAAAATATAATTTATTTCTTGGCCACGGATAAATCCGTTGCCAAAACTAACTTTTTTTTAAAATAAATTTAAATTTATTGTTGGGCACGGATTTATCCGTGGCCATTATTAATACATTTCAAAAAAATACGATTTACTGGCCACGGATTTATCCGTAGCCATTTAATACGTTTTACCAAAAAAAAAAATTTAAATGTATACTAGTCATGGTTTTATCCTGTTGCCATGATGATTTAAAATTTTTTCTTTTGAATTTAGCCACGGATAAAACAGTGGCTAAAATGTAAATTTAAAATAATTTTTTTTTATTATTTTATGGCCACGGATAAATCCGTGGCCAAAAACATTTATGTTTTTTTTTTAAAAAAAATTTATATAGCCACAGATTTGTGTGTATTTAACCACGGAAAAATCCATAGCCACATGTTTTCGTTTTTTTCCTTAATCCGTGGCCATTTCCGTAGCTACTGGCAATCGATTTCGTCCGTGGCTAAAAATCCGTAGCTAAATCATTGTTTTCTAGTAGTGCTACCTTATATTAAATAAGATCAATGGGGTTTGTAGCCGTTTCTTACTCGGGGCTTTACTTTATTGTCTAGGAGGGTGTATTTCTACTTCGGGAAGCCTTACTAGTTCATTCAGGATGGCTCCCATCCTTCCTGATTCTTATTTCAGGGTGGAACCTTGAGGCCAGAACCTTATATCCTTGTTCAGAAGAGTGCCTTCTTGCTATTAGATTACCCCTTGCTGATTAAGGATGGCTCACGTTCTCCTCTTTTTTCTTTTTAGGGCTGTATCCCAATTCGTTTGTCAGACAGGTATATTCCTACTCTGAGAAGACCTCCTTGCTGATTCGGGACATCTCACGTCCTCTTCTTTTTTCTTTTTAGGGCCGAAGCCCGATTCAATTGCCAGGGAGGTAAATTTCTACTTTGGGAAGACCTTATTGGTGATTTAGGATGGCTCACATCCTCATCTTTTTCCTTGGTTTGGAACCTGATTTAATTAACAGAGAGGTACATTCCTACTTTGGAAAAAACCTTATTGCTTTTAGGATGGTTCACATCCTTTCACCTTCTCTCTTTTTTTCTCCTTCTTCTTCTTTCTTTTTATTTTTTCTCTTTAGATGGACTTGCCCTGTATTATCACTCATAAGGAAATGCCTTTATGCATAGGACTTTATTAAGTCATGGATATTCAATAAGGAAGTCTTTTCTCCCTCACATCTTCTAATTTGTACTTGTCATTCTTATTTATGGTTTCTTTGGGTTATTCTGATTCATATTCAGAAAGTTTTTCTTGGACAGACCCCCCAGGAGGATTCGTCGTGTCTAGTGCTTGCCATTCTTTTGCTTGATCTATGAAATCTTCCAAGTGTCCTTCACAAACAAGTTTTCCAATCTCGTCCCTATGATGATGACATTTATCCGTGTCATGTCCATATTCATTATGAAAACAACAAAAACTTCTTCAAGGGGGCCCAGTAGGTCTATCTTTTGATCTTCGTGGCCAATTTAATAGGTTTCTTCTTTGAAATTGTATGACAACTTGGGATTGTGTGGTCTTCAGGGCGGTGAAGTGGTCATATCTCGATCTTGAATGGAAGAATCGATCTCCATTTCGCATCGTGTAGAGCTTTTTAGCCAAGCCCATGGGATTTCAATCCTCATTCTTTTGATCATTTGTCCTTTATATTGGTTTGTTGTTAGATTCTAACATAACCTCATCAGCATTAATATATATATATATATATATATATCTGCCCGCGACAAGCGCTCATCAGAGTTAGCCAAGGACATTTTGGTCAAGGACCTGTAGAGACTCCCTTTACGTAAACCTTGGGCAAAGGCAGTCAACCGCATCTCATCACTGATTCTAGGTGCCTAGACGGCTACTACATTGAGCCTATCCAGGTAGTGCCCTAAAGACTCCCTTTCTTCCTGCCTTATATTAAATAAAGTCAATAGGATCTATAGTTGTTTCTTGCTGCTAGAGAACTAGTGAAGGAACAGTTAACGAAATTCCCTAAAGGAACAAATGAAATCCGGAGGTAACTGGTTGCACTATTGTTGTGTTCTTTTTCTAAAATTTGTGCGAAGGACTTTGCATATGATTCTATCGGTGTATCCATGTAGCTTTACCAATCCCTCAAACACGATTAGGTGTTCTTGGGGATATGTGGTACCATCATATTTTGGAAGGTTGGTGGTGTTGATTAGGGAAGGTAGGACTTTCTTTGGGACATTGTAACAGTGTATCCTTCCTGAAATCAGAACTGAAGTTCGGGTCTTCTTGCCTCTGGAGGACTTTGTTCTGGTGGATAAAAAGTATTATTATTATTATTATTATTATTATTATTATTATTATTATCATCATCATCATCATCATCATCATCATCATCATCATCACACTAATAATTTTTAAGGTTTTATTGATTTTTTGTGTAAAATTTTCTTGATAATAGCTTTGATTTTGTCAAGTTACAAAGATTAATCTATAAAAAGTTTAAACTGGTGTAGCTGAAAATTTTGTCACGGTCAAATATATATCTTTATGTTTTAAAAAAATTATAAATATTTGGGAGAAGATTTTACTTGCTTTTAATATTTACAAATAAAGAGTTGTGCATATGTACTTGTAGATTACATATTTATTTAATATTTATATTTGCTTAAAGATATATAAATATCTATTATATTTTTTTGTCAAAATATTTCCAGTAGTTCTTTCCTTTATTGTTGATTTAAATTATGTTTAACATATTCTTTAAACGGGATAATTACACTAAACTACCCTGAGGTATGGCCAAATTACAAATTCAACCCTCAATTTTTGAAAACTACCTAGATAACCCTAAGTGAAGCATACTAAATTGCAATACTAACAGAGATGTGAGAAAAACAAAAATGCTATCAAATCTTTTTACTATTGAAAAAAGGATAAATTACACAAAACTCCCCTGAGGTATGACAAAATTATAAAATCAACTCTAAATTTTGAAAAATAACCTACATAACCTTAGGGTTTGCATACTAAATTGTGATGTTAATGGGAATTTGATAAAGACAAGACTCCCTCAAATCTTTTGTAATGCATGATGTTATGTCATCGAGAATGATGTTATTTGATAATTTAGTTTTTTTCATCGAGAGTGATACTTAAAGTTTCATGTATATGGTGTATTATGAAGATTAATTAACATGCGTATAGTGTTTTTTGAAAATTTTTCAAATTTTTAATGCAGATTCTAGGGTTTGTATTTTTTTTTTTTTTTTGCTTAGTTATCAATGATTTTGTTTGTTAAGTTGATATGAAATATTACAAACCAGACCTTATGTGTTTCAAAATATTATGAAATAAGCCCTGGACAGTTTGCAAAATTTGGTCAAATTTGACAAAAGGGTAAAATAGGGATAATATGTTAAAATTTTAACAGTTTTCATTAAAATCCTAAGTGCAATAGACGGAGGGTTACATATGTATAATTTTTGCATACCTTAGGGTTATCTATATAATTCCCAAAAATTAAGGATTTTATTTGTAGTTTGGTCATACCTCCAGATCGCTGTGTAATTATCCCTTTTTAAAATGTCTGTTAAAAAAATACATACTACTTAAAAAATTTTGTACGTGCATACCTTAAAAGAGGATATCTTTTATACCATTTCACAATCAAATATATTGAAATTAAATACGTTAATATGGATTCTTTGGTTCATGGGTGTACATTTTAAGATGATATTTAATGACCACCCATAAATCTTTATATCATGTCTAAAGTTCGTTCAAATATACTTTCTTGGAAAAAAATTTGGTATAATTAATTTTTAATTATATTATAAGTCAGTGTTGTATGTATAAATGATAAATATAGAATAACTTATCTATCATTCTTACTTCTCATTATATTGTGAAACTTTTAGTTTATATTATTTAAACATTATTGAGTGTATCATATTCTACCATGGTTCTACTTTTTCGTACCACTATTCTCCATCATAGCACCATTACCACTCCATTGATTTTAACATCATAAAGTCAAAAGTTATGTTACTTGCATTATCTCCACCCTATTCACCACCATTATAATGTCTATATTTTTTACCAAATCCTTCATTATTGTCATCGCAATCTTTACACCACTAGCTTCACCTCATCTTCACAACTATTTTCATCTCCTTCATCAATGCTATCACATACACCTCTCAAGTTGTAGCCACTACTTTAACCACAACTTCACTACCACCTTGACATCTACCTTCACCTTCATTGCGATCTCCTCTTCATTGCCTTATATAGAGTAACTCATACATCAAGTTCACTACTATGTTGGAAAGCCTTTTTTTTAAAAAAAAAAAAGAAGAAAAATATACTATTATTTTTAAATTGGAGAAAATTATACTTTGCCGCCCAAAATGTATGTATTTTTACAATTTTCAATCTCAACTACTTGGTATTACCGGTTGCCACTTAAACTTTGCGTCATTTTACAATTTGCAATCTAATTGGATTTTCTGATCGAAAATCCTAGCTGGAGCAGAATCATGTGAGTGGCATATGTTATTCATCTTTTCAAGTGAAAAATTAAACTTTGCCACCTGAGCTTTGTGGATTTTTGTACTACACAATCTCGATCCTTTTTTCCCGTCTAACTTTTTAGCATTACCTATTAGTTTAAATTTGTACTTATTTGAAATTCATATAAGTTTGTTTAATTTTTGCTTGTTTATACAAATTTTTTAATATATATTTAACATAATAACTGAAAAAAAAAATTGTGTAGATTTTTTCTACTTCATAAAAAATGTGAGATTCGTTGCAATAAATTTTATTAACAGTTTTTTTTCCAGAACTTACTATTTTTTCTTTGGATAATTACGTCTACCCCCCTTGAGGTTTGGTGTAATTACTGATACACCCCCTCACATTTGACTATTTACCATTGGACCCCCTATAACATGATAATTTTTGAAAGCATGAAGGTTTTTGTGAAATCACTTTTTTACCCTCGCGTTTGATCCCTAAAAAATACTCAAACTTAATACTTTTATATTGTACCAAAAATACCCCTAATTGAATATAAAAATTACAAAAACTATATATACATATCAACATAATATATACACTCTTTTTACTTTTTCCTTTATCCCCCCCCCCTTTTTCTTCTTCTACTTTTTTTCTCTCTTTTTTTTCCTTCTCTATCTCTTCCAGTTCAGACGTCTTTCGCCCTTTTCTCTCTCCTCTACACCCACACCGGCCGTCGGCATCGTCTCTCCTTTTCTCCTCCCTCTCTTTACCATTTTCTGGCTCTCTCTTCTCTCTCTCTCTCTCTCTTCATCTAGGTGGTGGTGGTGGCAGAGGATGCGGCCGTGGGCGGTGTGGCCGAGGCGGCTCCGAAAGTGAAGATGGTGGCGGTAGAGAAGGTGGCCGGTTGGGTTGCAGGCGGAGAGGATAGAGATCTAGAGTTTTGTACCAAACATTGTTAGAGATCTAAAGATTTGGACCATAAATTGTTGGACATTTGGATAAAAAAATTATTCAAACACCTAAATCTGAAAATTTGACCTAAAAACTCTTTGGGGATTTGAGGATTTGGAGAAAATGGTGGTGGCAACGGCGGCTAATCGGGCGAAATGGGGGTGGCTGCAATGGTAGGAAGTGGTGTCGAAAGACGAAAAAGATGGAGGTGGTGGCGAGAAGATGATCGGGACGTAGTGGGGGTGGCGGTGGCAATAGGCAGCCGCGTCCGGAGTGAAGAAGATGGTGGTGATGCAGCAGCAGGCGGCAGTGGGAGACGAAGAAGATGGTGGCGATGGCGGGAGACGAAGAAGCTAGAGGTGGTCGGCGGTCGGAGGTAGAGGAGGATAGAGAAGGTGGGTGGCTGGGTTGTGGGAGGAGGAGGATGCAGGTAATTGATTATTGGGGGTGAGGGTAAGAAACAAAAAGGAAAATTTGATTAAAAAAAAGGTAAATTTTTTTTTTTTTTGAACGAAGGGAAAAATACCCCCCTAGATATCTTTTAGTTTGAAAAATTAATTATTTTGATATTTTTTAATTTTCTTGAAAATTACAAATACCCCCTTAGATATCTCAAGGTCTAACTTATGCACCTACAAGGGTATTATGGTCATGCAAAAATGTCAAAAAATGTGCTAATTAATTTTCCCCTCACGAAGGGGTATTTCCGGGAGTTCGCAAAAGAAAACTAACGCCCATAGCCAAAAATCCTAACGGCAATTAACGGAAGGGGGTATTTGTTAACAGCGCTAACGTGGAGGGGGTCCAATGGTAAATAGTCAAATGTGAGGGGGCGTATCGATAATTACACCAAATCTCAGGGAGTGTAGACGTAATGAACCCTTTTTTCTTTATTAAAGTTTCATCATGCCCTTAGGCTTCGTTTGGTAGGGTGGAAAATGGGAGGAAGGGGAGGGGAAGGAAGGAAATTGGAAGGAAAAGGTATATTTTCCTCTGTTTGGTTGTGGGGGTTAAAGGGAAGGAAAGAAATTGAGGATGGAAAATTAAGCATGGGGCCCACCGATTTTTTTTCCATCCAAAATCGGACGGAAAAGGAGAAGAAAATAATTCAAGGATCTCTATAAAATAAGATTTCCAAAATTGCCCATTAATTTTATGTATTGTTTAGGTCTCAACTCTCAATAGCCGTTTTCTATATTCTTCTCAAACAACGATCATATGTCCTAAGCTCTCGGCAGCGTCTTCTCTGCATCCACTGTTCCTAGGTAATCTCTTCCTCCCTCACTTCCTCTCTCCCTCTATGTTTGTGTTTGAACTGCCTTTATTTTTATAGAATTCCTGCGAAATTCATTCTTTTTATATTAAATTTGACTTCGGTGTAGCTTTGGATGATAATCAATTCAATTTTCTATGTGCAATTGAATATTTGATGTTAAGGTTCTTGATTCATGTTTTTACTTGTATTCACAATAGTTCCTTGGACTTTGCTAATATGACAGAAAGCTCTTAGATTAAAGCTTACGGTTGATTAACAATAGGTTTCTTTCAACTTGTAACATTATTTCTACTTGAGTGTATCAAGTGTCCGTATTTATTAAAACACCTCAAGCCAATATTAAGACAACACACGAGTTTAGGTGCGAACTTTACACCGATTAATTTTGCTCGAAATGTGTTAGCATATTTGTATATTATAATTTTTTTTTAATATTGTGTTGTATTTCTATGGTATGTTCATTTGGAACAACAAAATGTTTGATAAATGGACAGCGATAATCATCACGACAATTCTATTGACAACACCATGGAAGATATTTTGGATGGCGATTTTTCATTAAACCAAATATTTGATCTTGGTTTTGGAAATCAAGGACATATGTTAACACATTTGAAAGAGGAATGGGAAAGGCGCAGGCAAATATGCACAATAACACTGTTATGCTATATTGCGCACATGTTACATTTCCTCAAATTGATGTCTACAAGGGTCAACAAACCCATAAATCATGGAGTTATTGGGCGAGAACAAATACGTACTAGTTTAATGCAACGGTTGAGTGGAACTGACAAATGTCGTGATATATTGCGGATGGGCCCTCATGCATTTATTGAATTATGTGAGAGATTAAGAGCAACTGGTCGCGTGAAAGATACAAAACATGCTACAGTCGAAGAGCAAGTAGCTAAATTCCTATATATTATAGCACATAATGTCAAAAATAGAACAATATCTTTTTTCTTCCATCGGTCTGGAGAGACAATTAGCCGCCACTTTCATGCTATTTTACGGGCTATTATTTCGCTTGAGGATGAGTTCCTTCAACAACCTTCCGGATCAAATGTTCCCCCAGAAATTCTCAACAATGATAGATTTTACCCTTATTTTCAGGTATTGATAATTTTATGTTTATATCAAAATCATAAATTAGATGCATTTTAACACAAACGTTAATATACTACTACTTAACCAGAATTGTATAGGAGCTATAGACGGGACACATTTTCGTGTTAAAGTGCCATTGGCAGATCAACCCAGATTTCGAGGCAGAAAAGAGTGGCCCACACAAAATGTATTAGCTGCATCTGGTTTCGATATGAAATTTGTATATGTATTAGCTGGTTGGGAAGGAACAGCATCAGACTCCAAAATTCTGAAAAATGCATTATCAAGAGAAGATAATATTAAAATCCACGAGGTTAGCCCATTGATGACTTGCCTATTGGCATAAATATAAAATATATATATATATATATATTTTTATTATTTTGCTGAATATATATTAACTGGCTAAAAATTTATGAGATCACTTAATTTGTAGGGAAATTTTACCTTGGAGATGCTGGTTTTATGCTTAAGCACAGTCTTATTACTCCATATCGAGGTGTTAGATATCACTTGAAAGAGTATGCTCGACGTGGTCCGGAAAATGAGAAGGAATTGTTTAATCTCCGTCATGCTTCATTACGAAATGTCATTGAAAGGTCATTTGGGGTTTTAAAGAAGCGATTTGGTATAATTGCAAGTGGCACGGAACCACATCATGAGTTAGAAACTATGACTGAAATTGTGTTGGCTTGTTTTATTTTACACAATTATTTGATGGATGTAGATCCTGATCCACATTTGATTGCTCAAGTAGACCGAGAGCTACAAGAAAATGATCTAGAAGAGGATGATATTGTTAGACATGAACAAGATGAAGATTATAGGCAAGGAGCAATAATAAGGGATAATATAGCTGCTCAAATGTGGGCTGATTATCAAATAGGACATTGATATTTATTATTATTTTTTATGTGCACTTGTGAGAAAGAATGTCTAGACTAAAGAATTCAACTGTTTTTGTATTGTTTAAAATGACTAGCTTGATGTGGAAACTTGATTTTATTTGATCTTAATTGTGTTGCGCTGAATAATTGACTTGCTATGTTATTATTGCTAAAATGAATTTCCTTGTATATTTTGAATAAGTGGTTTGTTATGTTCTTATTTAACTTCTTGTACAAAATTTCGCAATATGTTATTTTGTATTGTTTTGTAGATTGAAAGATGGCAAAGAAAAAAACAACTGCAATGCAAGGTGACGCTTCAAGTAAGGACACTTTACGGTGGACTGATGAGATGGATGCATCTTTTTTAGATGCTTTGATAGAGGAATGTGGCAAGGGAAATAGAGTAGATGGTACATTTACTACTACTGCATATGACAATACACTTGCACTTATTCGTTCTTTATTTGGGAGCCATATTCGCAAGGATAATCTGAAAAATAGGCTAAAGACTTTGAAGGATCACTTTGGAGTCTGTTATGATCTTTTTCACGGGCTAAGTGGATTTGCTTGGAATCCAACTACAAAAATGTTTGAGGCTGAACCTGAAGTTTGGGAAGAATTGATTAAGGTAATTCTCTTATTAATTTAACTTAAAGCTATTTCTTCATCGATTAAAAGTCATATATTGTTCTCTATGATTAATATCTAGTATTTGTTTGATTATAGGCCAAACCAGATGCAAAAAGATGGATGCGTACTCCAATCAAATTTTATGATAAACTTTTTGATATATATAGTACAGACAGGGCAATAGGAAAACATGCTGAAAGTGCAAAAGAAAAACTGAAGAAGTGGGAAAAGAATAAAGAAACAATTGATTTAAATGATGATTATGGTTACAGAAATCCTGATATTGAGTGGAATAGAGAGCAAGAGACACCCCATTCAGCTAGCATTGGTACTGATTTTAGTCCTGAATTGGGTGGTTCAAACCAATCTATTGGGTCGCGAGGAACATCATCAAAAGGTTGTAAGCGTAAAGCACCAATGGTAGATTTAATTGAAGTAGAAGTTGAAAGGATGAGCACGGGTATTCGAGACTTGACGGATGTGATGAGGGATGGGAATTACCAGTATCAAAGATCCATTGAAATTGCTGAAAAACAAGCTCAGATAGCTGAAAGAGGGCTTGCAATTCTTGAACAAAGTAGGCCTCGATACTACTCTGAGAAAGAAGTGTGGTCTGAGTTAGAGAAATTGGGTGTTATGCCTGAGCTGCGTATGGGGTGTTACCGCTTTCTATGTAGGGACGAGAGGGCAAAACGAGAATTCTTTGGTATTCCCTCCGAAGTGCGCCTTAATACATTATATGAGTTGATGAAAGAAGCTAGTTCTGCATAGGTTAAGAGAGCCAATGATGTTCATTACTTTGCTACTATAAAAACTTTATGGTTGTGTTGATGTCCTAGATTTTTAGATGCCTAAATATTTTGTTATTAGACTTGGTAATTTGATTGCTGTAGTGGAATATTTTGATATTGATGACAACTATGGTTTGTAGAACTTTTGCGTCAATTTTTAGAATCAATATTTATTATAAAATTTACTTATGGTGAATGACTCAAATATATATATATATATATATATAGATAAATTGCTCATATGTGTAACAAGATGTTTAAATAATATTGCATATTCTAGTAGCATGGGTCCTTGCATTTTTTAAATAGTAAATACGAAGTGTTTATTTGTATAATACATTAAAAACATATTTCAGATATCTATTTATTTTATTTTCATTAAATTATCTACGACATAGTTATATTTGTAATTTAATTATATTTATAACTATATAAGATTGTAGGTGTTATTTGACACAATGTAAACAAATATTTCATTATATTAATTTATATATTTTATTTATATTATACTTATTTAGTTTAATTTTATTAATTGATTTTAATACATGAATTCATAACATAATTATGATTTATAATGATATAAGGGTAAAATTGTTATTTAGTACATAGATCATTTTCTTTCCTTCCACTTTTCCATTCAAACAAACAAGAGAAAATAAGTAGATTTCTATTTTCCTTCCGTCTATTTTCCTTTCAACCAAACATACCTGTGGAAAATTAAAATCCACCCATTTTCTTTCCTTTCATTTTCTTTCCTCTCATTTTCTTTCCTCTCTATTTTCTTTCCTCTGCCAAACGCACTGTTAAAGATTTTTGGTTTTGTTATCTTTACTTCTCTTTGTTGACATAGTAGTTTTCTTTATAGGAGTTGCTATGTTTTTCTCCTTTCCTAATTTAGTCCTCGTTCAACGCAAAGTTTGTGATGAAACATAATTTCTCCACTTAGGCTTCGTTTGGTAGGGTGGAAAATGGGAGGAAGGGGAGGGGAAGGAAGGAAATTGGAAGGAAAATGTATATTTTCCCTTGTTTGGTTGTGGGGGGAAAGGGGAAGGAAAGAAATTGAGAATGGAAAAATAAGCATGGAGCCCACTGATTTTTTTTCCACCCAAAATCGGACGGAAAATGAGAGAAAAATAACACAAGGATCTCTATAAAATTATATTTTCAAAATTATCCATATATATAACTAGGTGTTTAAATAATATTGCATCTTCTACTAGCATAAATCCTTGCATTTTTTTAATAGCAAATACGATGTGTGCATTTGTATAATACATTAAAAATATATTTCACATATTTATTTATTTATTTTATTTTCATTAAATATTCTACGACATAATTATATTTATAATTATATAAGATTGTGGTTGTCGTTTGACACAATGTAAACAAATATTTCATTATATTAATTTATATATTTTATTTACATTATACTTTACATTATTTAGTTTAATTTTATTAATCTATTTTAATACATAAATTCATAAACATAATTATGATTTATAATGATATAAAGGTATAATTGTCATTTAGTACATAAATCATTTTCTTTCCTTCCACTTTTCCATTCAAACAAACAAGAGAAAATAAATAGATTTTTATTTTCTTTCCATCTGTTTTCCTTCCAACCAAACATACCTGTGGAAAATTAAAATCCATCCATTTTCTTTCCTTTCGTTTTCTTTCCTCTCATTTTCTTTCCTCCCTATTTTCTTTCCTCTGCCAAACGCACTGTTAAATTTTTTATATTTATTTTGTCATCTACGTATTTTTAATCTTTCTACTTCTACATTATTATTTATTCACTAAAATATGATAAATTTTTTACCTCCTTTTCA
>CM047884.1:6881769-6911109 GCA_026212405.1 Petrea volubilis
AGCTAGTTATAACAACCATCATTGACCAAAACACTTGATAACCGTGACAAACCACCACACAATGACACAATACTATGGAGGATGCAATTCAATTAGCCAATTCTTGGTTACCTTTAGACAACATGTTAATCAAACCTAGGGGGCAACACCGAATCGTTTCACAACACAGAGGAGGTCAAATCATATGAGCAAATAAATCCCTGTCTAACATAAGACAATGACAACGCGATTAACAAATAAACAATTTTTGTTTTCCCTTTTAGTAAGACCTAACAAGTTACACGAGGGCAATGCTGCTCTCTCCACCCGGGGGCTTGCGAACCCCACCAAAGTAGTCCCGAGATTCCACTTTCCCGTCGGCAAATATATTACTGCCACTCATCTCGCGCAGCTTTGCTGAACTCAGTGGCTTCTCAGCAGATGCAGGGGC
This sequence comes from Petrea volubilis, assembly GCA_026212405.1. Classification (NCBI taxonomy): domain Eukaryota; kingdom Viridiplantae; phylum Streptophyta; class Magnoliopsida; order Lamiales; family Verbenaceae; genus Petrea; species Petrea volubilis. Next base: position 6,882,200 of record CM047884.1, read on the forward strand.
TGCATCTCCCTTAAAAATGTCGTTCCCAGAGAGCTCCGAAAATTTCTGGTCGGGAATCTTCTTTGCTGTCTTGATCACAGATTCTTCGTTTGCACCGCCGTTACTCTGCCCACCAGCACCCTTTAAATGAGACAGAATTCGGATGTAATCAAATTAGGCTAAATAAGGAAAAACTGAGTGAAGTTTGGGCCGTTTCCACAAAAGGTCGTGGTATGAGAAAATAACATCCCCCGCCGCCCCCAACACATACTCATTTTGGTTTTGTATTACAAATCCCATCTGAATTAAGGGGGTATCTATAATAGGGAACTAAAGGCTTTCATTCCATGAAGGATTTTATGAAAACAGGCCTAACCTCAAAAGGTTTTCTGTCATTAAACTATAAAAATATGAAAAACTGATAACATATTCGTATATGGTAGAATTTAGACAACATATGTAGAAGTGCTTACGTTATGTGAAGTGGGCTCTCCAATGGTAATGCTTTCCCTTAAAGCCAAAGCACGAGTAGCCAAGGGACGGGGTTGAATTTCAGGTGGTGGAGCAAAAATATCATGACCACTGAGCTCCTTGTTTTTGGCCTGAGAAAGTTGTTTCTTGAGCCTTGCCTCAGATTCGCTTTCTAGAGTTCCACTCAACTCCCGCTGTTTTGCAACTTCTGGTAGAGTGGCTGGCTTCTTGGGAGAAACAATTTCTTCTTCACCGAAAGAAATGTGACTGATTCCCACCATTGCTTGCTAGTAAATATCAACCAGCAAATGAATCACGAAAATTTCACATGAACTAATAGAAAAGATAACAGTGAAGCTTAAATTGATACCTGGTACATGCGCAACCCAGTTTTGTTTGCTGAAGTCTGACTGTCATCCTCATTTTCTGATGCTTCATTTTCACCTTTTGCTTTGAAAATACCACTGCCGGTCATTTCCTTCATTTTATAGTCCGAACATGGTTTCCTAGAATATTGAAATGCACAAGGGTTAGATTTTCCTCAAAAAGGGATATATGTGTGTGTATTTGTAAAAGCAGCAGAAAGTAAAGGATACTCAGCCTGCTTATTTGGTAAATCACCCCTGGATATACCAATGAAGGCAATATTCTTATGTTTGGTGAGCAAAAATATCAGGGATCTTACAAGGATGTGAACAAATGGAGTGTATAAGAGAAATCACATGGAATCAAATGACAATTTATCATAATATATATTATTTATGCCATGTTAAAAGTGGCAAGCAACATCTGAAACAGCTCTAACAAGCAGAAGCAAGTTTGTGCTTAGATGGATCAAATGACAATTTATCATGATATATATTATTTATACCATGTTAAAAGTGGCAAGAACATCTGAAACAGCTCTAACAAGCAGAAGCATGTTTGTGGTTAGATGGATCAAATGACGAAGATGTCCTGCATATCCTGTATTCTTGTTTAAAGTACGGCTGCGGGCTTGCTTAGTTCAGTTGAGAACCAATCGTGCCTATACCAATCTGTAAGCCCCAGAAGGTAAAGGACGAGCCAGGAATTTCTATATTTGCAGGTTAGATTAATATCTTGCACAATACGGAAAAGAGCTACTATGTTTACTGGGAATGGATTTATTCCACACACACACACACACACACACACACACACACAGAATACAGCTTTATAACCATGGGGGAAGGCAGCGGCTGCCACCAGCCGTCCACGCTGAAGATAGCAACTAAATGTCTTTTGGGACAAGGCTTTGTGTCAACGGGCTAGGAAGGTAGATTCAGATGTCCGATGATAAACAAATACTAAAAGACCCAAATTTGGTCATTCATGAGATAAAGTTAGATGTGACAATGCCAATGAAGAAGTAGGCTAATATGCTTTGTTTGACCTCACGGACATGATATTTGAAAAGGCATCGAACTATCAATAAATACCTTTTGTACGCAACAAGATCAAACACAAAGATCTAAATAGCTATCAAACCCCATTAAAATCTCGTGATCACAATCATAGAGGGAAACAGAGAGATCCTGTTATTCTAGTGACCTTTTTGACTGGGCAAGAACAGTAATTGAACAAGACTGAAGAATCAAGAAGGATTGACTTCCATTTTACTTCAGAATTTCAAACTGAAGTACAAAATTAAACCATACAAAAATATGCAGTCAAATTCAACATAGTCGTGGCTAGATGCGTCCAAAATCTCAACAGCAAACAAAACCAAAATCCAACAAAATCTCCGTACACATGGCATTATTACTAAATTCAGACTTACCGAAAATAAAAATTAGCAAAATGAATAATTCACAATTGAAAAAAAAAAAGAAAAGAAAAGAAGCCCAGATCTCTGAACCTTTAAAAAAATAAAAATAAAAATAAAAAAAATAAAGGCCAGATCTCTGACCTTTTGTTCAAGCTCTCAACTTCTTCATCAGTAACCTGACCTCCAAACACCACCTTGCTGATCCCATCCGACGGCTGTCATTTCATTCCATTTCTCAAAAAACCCACAAACCCCAATATAAAATAAAAATAAAAAAAAAAGGCGATTCCATGAAAAATAGACACCATTACCTGGTGAGAACGGGGAGCGGAGGCGGTGGCAGGGGAATATTCCGGCGGATTCTCCGACCACGTGAGCAGATCTGCCGTCGAAGTGTGAGGCTTTCTCACCGGAGTGCCCTTTTCCATTGGTACTAACAATATCTGCAAAAAATTAACACTCTCTTCCCCTACAATTTGTATGAGATCTAATTGATTGAATCTTAATCTTCGTGTTGTTTGTTCGAACAAACAACCATGGGAGTGTGAAAGAAATCTGAGGAAAGCGAAGAAGATTAAGTGAAATGACAATGTTGTCCCTTCGAGAAGTCCTGAGTTTGGGAGCTAATAGGCCACTGGGAGAGCTTGGCAGTGTATACTGTTATTTATAACGTCTCTCCGGAGAATCCAGCGTCTTTTTTGTTGTTACTTCATTTTTAAATTTTTTGGCGTTCATTTGAATTTTAAACTTAAAGGTTTAATTAATTTATATTCCATTTGTTCTCTTTTATTTATCATTTTAGCCAAAAAAAATAATAAAATTATTTCAAAATATTTGTCACTTTCGTTTTTCAATACTGCATTTATTATTTTTTTTTCAATATACCATTTTACTTAATTATTTTAATTAATTAACTAAAATGACATTTTAATCTTATTAATCTAAAATTATGAATATTAATTGTCTTTCTTTTAATTTGTATGCAAGAACCTTAAACAACAAATAAAAAAGAATTGAATAGGTAACATACTAATAATAAGTACACACTCGATATGTATGCAAAATAAAAATAAAATTTAATTATATATTTAGTTTTATTATACATAATATAATTCTTATCACAATAATTTCAAAAATTCAAATAAAAAATTATCATATATTTAAAAGTCAAATAGGAAAGAGAAAATATAGGATTATATTAAATAATAAATACTCCCTCGATTCCTTTTTATCTTTCTCTTTAGCAACAAAAAAAATGTTCTAAAATATTTAATATTCTCACATTTCAAAATTGCATTTATTATTTATTTTCCAAATATACCATTTGACTTTAATAAAGTATCATCTGTAATTTCCCAAAAAACTCTAAACAACTCATTAAATTAAAGTAATTAACTAAAGTGGCATTTTAATCTTATTAATTTAAAATTATGAATATTAACTGCCCTCCTTAACATTTGTGCAAAAACATTAAACGACAAATATACTAGGGAATGAAGGGAGTAGCATAGAGAAGGGAAAGAAAAAAACTTTGAATGGTTAAGAGGAGAGATGAGAGGTTAAAGAGTAGAGATAATACAGAGATAAAAAAGAAATTAAAAGTCAGATAAAAGACATCAAACAATTATTAAAAGCTTCTAGTATTTTATAAAGGAGTACAGATTATACTGTGGTGCTACCTAACATATATTTGTGAATTAAGCACATTTTGCATAAAAAAGAATGAATTATAATTTAAAATACTATAAGATTAAATATGCATTAAATTTTTTTATAGAGATATATAAATTTTAATTCATCTTTTAAATTTAACAGTCATGAGCAAAAAAAATTTAAATCAAAATACATTAAAATTATATTATCCAAAAATAAATAAAAAGAGAAAGTAACTTTTTCGTATGGAGAACATGAAATGCATTCCCAATTTTAAATCAATATGTTAAACTTATCAAGTACAAATAACCACAAATCAATATCAAATCTACTATTGTATAAACAGACTCATACCTATATATATGGCTAAATGATTCATCTTTTCAATAAAGGGATTTTCACCTTACCATCGAGATAATGTCTAATTGATAAGGCAAAAAATTCGTTAAAATGACAGATACGAGAGAAAAGAAAATAAAGAGGTGAGAATAGAAAGAAAAAGTTGAGTACCATGTTGTGAAGAAAAAAGAGGAGAGGGAAATAGCTTATCAATAGACGAAAGCGTAATTTTGATTTGGTGCTTTATTGATCGTAGAAGATAGATAAATCACAATTTTGTAAAGAAAAAATAATGAAATTATATTTTGAGCTCCAAACAAATGTATATCCAACAAATTTGGATGTAAAAGGGGGAAAAAAAAAAGGACTATAAGTTCAGGATAGAAGAATTTTTACTGCTCATCTTTTCTATTGTTTTTGGTCAAGATTTCATATGTTTAAAATAAATTATTAAGTGTGGAAGACCAATCACTGCAAGTTGTTACATTTATGATATCGCTATATATTGCTTCTCCACAATTTAAAATTTGATTAATTGTCGTTGATAAGTCATGAGTGAACTTGTCTATTTTTGTTATCAAGTAACAAACAATTTAGCTTACTTATCTCTATACATACATAATAATAAAGTATTATTTGAAAGTTGACAACAACAAAATAAATTCCAAAAATAATATTGTCCTTTCTTTCTATCATTTTTTTTTTCATCCTATTCGACAAGATTCAGTTTTTTAGAAACTTTCTTCATCGTTCTCTTATTTAAAGTAATCACATACCATTAACTATTTTAAGGGCGATTTACACTTTGCACCCTAAAAATACCTTAAATAGCCACTTTGCATTCTCAGAAATAAAAATAGCAAATTACACTAATGCAGCTTCACATTTTCAGACCAAAAAGTCTATCGAAGTTGACTTATTGTGAGGGCAAAATTGTCAGTCTTCCTCCAAAATCATGGACATGATTTGCAAAATTTATTTGAGGTATTTTACTTTTTCAACAAATGAAAAAATAGAGTAACAATTTCCAAAACACGACTATGGATTTTTTTTCAAGTAAAACTCTTCATTTTTCAAGTAAAATTTGATTAAATTTCATAAATAAATCAAAAGATTCAAGTGCAATTGGAGCAATGGTATGACTATCGAGAGAAGTATTCCAGAGTCTTCATTTACTACATATAGTTGTTAGCCACTTTATAACAAGAAGAAATTATATTTGCAATTTATTGTATTAAATATATTTTTCAAAAAGTTTTATTTGGGTATGGTGATCAATAATAATTGCGTTAATCTATATTAAAATGCCAAATGACGATTTTTTTTGAGATTATTAACATGAAGTTAAAATATATTGCTTCATTTTGCTATTGATTATGCTCTTTTTTTTTTTTTTTTTCCTTAACTAATTTCACCCCTTTTTAGTAGAGAACCTTTTCCATTTGTATTATAACTCCAGGGGCTTTTTTGATTTATAGTAATACATTGTAATATAAAAATAATCCAATTAAAATTTCATATTTGATTGAAGATGTTTTCATGTATTGGAATGCTCTAATCCATGACACTATGGATTGGAGCCATGCTTTTGTTGTTGGATTGAGTCTTTAGGGGGGTGTGAGATTGAGAAAGTTAAAATTTATTGGTCAATATCATTGGATTGAATTTATTAAATTATCCTTACTATAAAATGCTCAAAAACCAATAAGAAATAATTTTATGGGCAAAATTGAACTTTTACTAATAATCCAATATAGTTCACACAATCAAACAAGGTTAGTAATACCATTGAAATTTGAGCCACAGATTAAATCACACAAATCAAATATGGTGGTTCAATTATAATTATCGAACCTAACATTTACATAAATACTATATACACATCAATCCAACATGCAAAATCAAAAGAGCCCCAGATATCTATTCTTGAAAATAGTGATCTAGTTTAACAATTATCATATTGTTATTAAAGAATAAACTTCAATAGATAAAAATCATATCTCTAATATATTCAGCAGATTTGGTCTCTATTACTCCTTTCATATTAGATGTTCAAGTTAAGAGCAAATATATATATATATATATATATATATATATATATATATTTTAAGTTGACAATTTTACCTTTACAAAAAGTCAACTCCATGGACTTTTTAGCCTAAAATTGGTGATGGTGTATTGATGGCAAAACTAAAAATTTTTAAGGTGTAATCTGCCATTTCTTTTTTCTAATGATGCAAACCAGCTATTTAAGGTATTTTTATGGTGCAAATCGTAAATCACCCCTATTTTAAACATATATGATAAAAGATTTGCATACTTCTGCCTTTCCAATTCTAAATTGAATATTGTAAATTAGTAATCACTCAATATATATTATATTTCTTTCGCTTTTGTTTCTATTCTTATTTTATTTTTGAAATATCTCTAAGCGAGTATCCTTCAATATGGCATAGAACTACTCACTTACGATGATTAGTTACTAATTGGAAACAATTAATGCATGTACAAAATAAAGATCAAATATAATTTAACTACATATTTAAATATTGATGCTGTAAAATTTAAGTATTTGTAAGTTTCTTATATGAATATATATTTTTTAATTACATTTGATGTATTTAATTATTAGATTTATGATACATAATAAACATAATTTGAATAAGGTGACGCTATATTAAGGTGGAATGATCTAGCTTAGCCACATGGCAAGGTTTGGATCATACTTTGTTACCCAAAGTTGCTCAGTAAATAATCCTTGAGGATGGTTAATCGCACAAGGTGAAGGTCAAATACGTTCTCCTCAAAACACAATTGGACAAGGAAAGGCATAAACCAATTCCTTCCTTTTACTCCATTTGAGAACCTCAAGATCGATTGACGCCTAATCCCATTAAAAGTTCATTGTGAAGAGCTCCCCCCTCAAACATGGTAGGAGATTTGTAGGCAGGTGTAAATCATACTTGGATTAAATAAAGGGATTACAGCTCCCTATTCCTTCATTAATGAAAATTAACATATACATGTCAATATAAAATGCATTTTACCCTCTGCACACAGACAGTAAATTTCACCACCCACCTAAGGCCATAGCTCTACCAACCCAAGAATATTATCTCATGTCTCAATACTCCACCTATTTATTTCCTCAAATCCTTACTAGTATACGTGTAAAAGAATCCAGGTAAAGGCACATAATTAGCGTACATTTATTTATTCTTAGTAGGTTGAGGCCAACTTCATACAGTATAATGTTCCTTCGAACAACTTACTCCATCGTAGAATTGGACCATAAAAAATGTTATCTTCATCATGGATGATTAAAATCATTAGTTAATAGAGAATTATAAACATCAAGGGTGAAAATTAACATATACATGTCAATATAAAATGCATTTTACCCTCTGCACACAGACAGTAAATTTCACCACCCACCTAAGGCCATAGCTCTACCAACCCAAGAATATTATCTCATGTCTCAATACTCCACCTATTTATTTCCTCAAATCCTTACTAGTATACGTGTAAAAGAATCCAGGTAAAGGCACATAATTAGCGTACATTTATTTATTCTTAGTAGGTTGAGGCCAACTTCATACAGTATAATGTTCCTTCGAACAACTTACTCCATCGTAGAATTGGACCATAAAAAATGTTATCTTCATCATGGATGATTAAAATCATTAGTTAATAGTGTTAGGATAACACCCGGATCTAGTAGTACATTTATTTTAAAAGGCGACAATAATTTGATAATAAAACGAACGGAAATTAAAGCGACACAATATTTACGTGGTTCGGCTAATAACAAGCCTACGTCCACGGGCAAGGAGCGATTCCACTATAAGAAATTTACAGAGAGTTACAACAATTAGAGAAACAATTCTCTAATTAAACCCGAAATCCCAAGAGAACAAACTCACAATTCTCTTCACAAAGAATTTATCTCTCAAGTGTTTCCCGACTCTCTATTTTTCAAGCCTCTCGAATAACCTCACTTGTCTTGAAGCTCTCTAACTTCTTCTCTTTTCTCTCTTCTCCATGTTTTCAAATGAATGGCCAAGGCCATCTATTTATAGGCAAAAACAAGAGATGAGATAAGCATTATCCATTCCTAATGGATAAGCATCATCCATTTCTAATGGATAAGCATTATCCAATATTAATGGATAAGCATCATCCATTTCTAACGGATAAACATTATCCAATGTTAAAGGATAAACATTATCCAATATTAATGGATAAACATTATCCAAATCCTAATGGATAAACATTATCCAAATCAAGAAGACTTCAGTTTGAAATTTGCTTCTTTACATAAATCGAGGCCATCATTAAATTCAAGTCACAATAACAAATCTCCACCTTGACTTGAATTTTATCAAAATTTGAAACAGTGGTCTCGCTCCACTTAGCCGGTTAGATCATCTGTCTGCAATACCAATCAAGTTCAAGCAATGCTTGAACTTGTCCTTTGGAAGAGGCTTAGTCAGCATATCTGCGGGATTCTCATGAGTAGAAATCTTTCTCACTGAAATGTCACACTGCCCAATAACATCACGAACAAAGTGAAACTTTACATCAATATGCTTAGTTCTTTCGTGAAACATTTGATCTTTAGTCAAGTGAATGACACTTTGACTATCACAGAAAATCACGCTCTTGTCAGAGCAAGAACTAAACTCTCCCAACAAGCCTCGTAGCCAAATTCCTTCTTTAATCACCTCAGTCACTGCAATGTATTCAGCCTCTGTAGTAGATAACGCAATCACAGGTTGCAATGAAGCTTTCCAACTTATTGCACTTCCCCCAAGAGTGAATACATATCCGGTCAATGATCTTCTTTTATCAAGATCACCAGCATAATCAGAGTCAACATAACCAACTAGAGAACTACTATTCCGGCCAAACTCCAGACAAACTTCTGAAGTCCCGCGCAAGTATCTCAAAATCCATTTCACTGCATCCCAGTGTGCTTTCCCTGGACAAGACATATATCTACTAACCACACTAACAGCATGTGAAATATCTGGGCGTGTACAAACCATAGCATACATCATGCTACCAACTGCACTGGAGTAGGGAACTCGGGTCATGTACCTCTTTTCATCATCAGACTTTGGTGATAGAGCAGCCGACAATTTAAAGTGCGCAGCTAATGGAGTAGATACCGGTTTGGCATTTTTCATACCGAATCTCTCCAAAACTTTTTCAATATAACTCTTTTGAGTTAAATACAGCTTCCCACCTTGTCTATCTCGTTTGATTTCCATGCCAAGGATCTTCTTTGCTGGACCAAGATCCTTCATTTCAAATACTTCACTCATTTGCTTCTTTAACTTATCAATATCAGACATATTTTTAGCTGCAATCAACATGTCATCAACATAAAGAAGCAAATAGATAAATGCGCCATCATGAGTTTTTCGAAAATAAACACAACTATCATAGTTGCTCCTTGAATATCCGCTGCCAATCATAAAGGAATCAAATCTTTTGTACCACTGCCTCGGAGACTGTTTCAGGCCGTACAAAGATTTTTTCAACAAGCAAACGTGATCTTCTTTTTCTTTCACAACAAAACCCTCCGGTTGTTGCATATAAATTTCTTCTTCTAGTTCACCATGCAAAAATGCAGTTTTAACATCAAGCTGTTCTAACTCCAAATCATGCATGGCAACTAACGCAAGCAAGACACGAATAGAACTGTGCTTCACAACAGGTGAGAAAATATCATTAAAATCAACACCTGGTACCTGACTGTAACCTTTGGCTACTAACCGTGCCTTATACCTTGCCTTTTCTACTCCAGGAATTCCTTCCTTTCTTTTAAAGATCCATCTGCACCCAACAATCCTTTGTTTGGCTGGCGGCTTCACCAGTACCCAAGTACCGTTCTTGTGAAGAGACTCAATTTCCTCTTGCATAGAAATTAACCATTTCGAGGAATCTTTTGAAGAAACTGCTTCAGAATATGTAGCTGGCTCGTTGATAGAATCTATTTCTTCTCCAACAGACAAGGCATATGCGACATAATCAGTATATCGCTGAGGTGGTCGTATTTCTCTTCTTGGTCTGTCTCTAGCAATACATCTTTCCTCCTGGGGAGATGTTTCTTCAATAGTATCAGGCTCCTCTTCTATCGAAGGTCCAGAGCCGACGGGACTTTCAAACGTCGCAGGTGGTCTAGGAATTTCAAGCTCCACCTGCTTCGATGTACTCTTTAAGTTATCTATATCAGAAGAAACTGGAGACTCTTTGTTCGGGGTCAGTAGAGCAGACTCATCAAAAGTAACATCTCTACTAATAACAAATTTAGGTGACTTAGGATCAAGACACCACAAACGATATCCTTTCACCCCAGAAGCATAACCAAGAAAAATACACTTTTTAGCTCTAGGCTCTAACTTTCCTTCATTAACATGCATATAGGCAGGACATCCAAATATTCTTAGATTTGTATAGTCAGCGGGTTTACCGGACCATACCTCTTCAGGAGTTTTAAACTCGATTGATGTAGACGGTGAACGGTTCACCAAAAAACAAGCTGTGGAGACTGCTTCAGCCCAAAACACTTTAGACAAGTTAGCATTGGAAAGCATACACCGAGCTCTTTCCAAAAGAGTTCTATTCATGCGCTCTGCTACGCCATTTTGTTGTGGAGTGTTAACTACAGTGCGATGCCTGGAAATTCCTTCAGCTTCGCAAAACCTGTTAAAATCTCCACTACAAAACTCCAAACCGTTGTCTGTTCGGAGTCTTTTGATTTGCCTTCCAGTTTGCTTCTCGATCAAAGCCTTCCACTTCTTAAAAGTATCAAGCACATCATTTTTGTGCTTCAGAAAATAGACCCAAACCTTTCTTGAAAAATCATCAATAAAGGTTAATAGATATCGAGCTCCTCCTTTTGATGGAACTTGTGATGGTCCCCAAAGATCAGAGTGAATATAATCCAAAGAACCTTTAGTTCTATGAATTCCAGTGCCAAAGCTTAGCCGCTTCTGCTTTCCGAACACACAATGTTCACAGAAATCCACTTTTCCTGTGCTCTGGCCACAAAGCAGACCTCTTTTACTCAACAAGGTCAGACCTTTTTCACTCATATGCCCAAGCCTCATATGCCATAATTTTGTAATATCAGCATCTGACATAGATGATGAAACTGCTGCAGAGCCTATAACAGTAGTGCCTTGTAACACATACAAGCTACCTGCTTTTCTAGCTTTCATGACAACCAATGCACCTTTGCTTACTTTCAATACTCCACCTTCAGCTGAAAACTTGCATCCATTGGCATCTAGGGTGCCTAATGAGATGAGATTTTTCTTGAGATCTGGAACATGTCTGACATCAGTCAATGTTCTGACAATCCCATCGTGCATTCGGATCTGGATTGTTCCAATACCAATAGTTTTGCATGGAGCATTATTCCCCATCAAAACTACTCCTCCGTCAATAGACTCATATGTAGAAAACCAGTCCCGATTGGGACACATATGATAAGAACAACCCGTATCCATAATCCATTCATTGTTGAATTTGTCCTGCTTCTCTGCCACAAGAAGCACATCAACACCACATCCTTCTTCAGCAATACTCGCATTGCCAGAATCTTCATTCTTTTCCTGTGGAGCATTTCTCTTCTTTTGCAACTTATCGCAATTTTTGCGAACGTGCCCTGGTTCTTTACAGTGCCAACACACAACACCTTTACTTCTAGATTTTGATCTAGATTTTGGCCTGCTTTTATTGACTCCTCTTTGTTTGGACCTTCCTCTTGCATATAGACCCTGCGCCTGACTATCACTAGTTTGACCAGTGATATCATGATCAATCTTTTCTTTGGTCTCCAAAGCAAATTTAACATCTTTTAGAGAAATAGTATCTTTTCCATACAACATGGTTTCTCTAAAATGTCTATACGAAGGAGGTAATGAACAAAGTAGTAACAAGGCTTTATCCTCATCATCAATAATGACATCTAGATTTTGCAAATCCATAATAATAGATTCAAACTCATCAATATGAGAACTCAAAGATGTACCTTCACTCATTCACAGTGAATATAGGCACTGTTTCTTGTACAACTTATTCGTGAGAGTCTTTTTCAGGTAGAGAGACTCCAACTTATCCCAAAGATCTTTCGCTGTCTTTTCGGCAATCACCTCGCGCAAAACTTCATTTGACAAAGATAACTGAACAGCCGAGCGGGCTTTCTCATCCATCTCCTCCCATTTGTGATCTAACATGGCCTCTGGTTTTACACCGGTCAAAGCCTTCTGAACTCCGTTCTGGACGAGGACGGCACGCATCCTCACTTGCCATAAAGTGAAGTTGATCTTTCGATCAAACTTCTCAACATCAAATTTTGTCGTCGATTCAAGTGCAATTGGAGCAATGGTATGACTATCGAGAGAAGTATTCCAGAGTCTTCATTTACTACATATAGTTGTTAGCCACTTTATAACAAGAAGAAATTATATTTGCAATTTATTGTATTAAATATATTTTTCAAAAAGTTTTATTTGGGTATGGTGATCAATAATAATTGCGTTAATCTATATTAAAATGCCAAATGACGATTTTTTTTGAGATTATTAACATGAAGTTAAAATATATTGCTTCATTTTGCTATTGATTATGCTCTTTTTTTTTTTTTTTTTCCTTAACTAATTTCACCCCTTTTTAGTAGAGAACCTTTTCCATTTGTATTATAACTCCAGGGGCTTTTTTGATTTATAGTAATACATTGTAATATAAAAAATAATCCAATTAAAATTTCATATTTGATTGAAGATGTTTTCATGTATTGGAATGCTCTAATCCATGACACTATGGATTGGAGCCATGCTTTTGTTGTTGGATTGAGTCTTTAGGGGGGTGTGAGATTGAGAAAGTTAAAATTTATTGGTCAATATCATTGGATTGAATTTATTAAATTATCCTTACTATAAAATGCTCAAAAACCAATAAGAAATAATTTTATGGGCAAAATTGAACTTTTACTAATAATCCAATATAGTTCACACAATCAAACAAGGTTAGTAATACCATTGAAATTTGAGCCACAGATTAAATCACACAAATCAAATATGGTGGTTCAATTATAATTATCGAACCTAACATTTACATAAATACTATATACACATCAATCCAACATGCAAAATCAAAAGAGCCCCAGATATCTATTCTTGAAAATAGTGATCTAGTTTAACAATTATCATATTGTTATTAAAGAATAAACTTCAATAGATAAAAATCATATCTCTAATATATTCAGCAGATTTGGTCTCTATTACTCCTTTCATATTAGATGTTCAAGTTAAGAGCAAATATATATATATATATATATATATATATTTTAAGTTGACAATTTTACCTTTACAAAAAGTCAACTCCATGGACTTTTTAGCCTAAAATTGGTGATGGTGTATTGATGGCAAAACTAAAAATTTTTAAGGTGTAATCTGCCATTTCTTTTTTCTAATGATGCAAACCAGCTATTTAAGGTATTTTTATGGTGCAAATCGTAAATCACCCCTATTTTAAACATATATGATAAAAGATTTGCATACTTCTGCCTTTCCAATTCTAAATTGAATATTGTAAATTAGTAATCACTCAATATATATTATATTTCTTTCGCTTTTGTTTCTATTCTTATTTTATTTTTGAAATATCTCTAAGCGAGTATCCTTCAATATGGCATAGAACTACTCACTTACGATGATTAGTTACTAATTGGAAACAATTAATGCATGTACAAAATAAAGATCAAATATAATTTAACTACATATTTAAATATTGATGCTGTAAAATTTAAGTATTTGTAAGTTTCTTATATGAATATATATTTTTTAATTACATTTGATGTATTTAATTATTAGATTTATGATACATAATAAACATAATTTGAATAAGGTGACGCTATATTAAGGTGGAATGATCTAGCTTAGCCACATGGCAAGGTTTGGATCATACTTTGTTACCCAAAGTTGCTCAGTAAATAATCCTTGAGGATGGTTAATCGCACAAGGTGAAGGTCAAATACGTTCTCCTCAAAACACAATTGGACAAGGAAAGGCATAAACCAATTCCTTCCTTTTACTCCATTTGAGAACCTCAAGATCGATTGACGCCTAATCCCATTAAAAGTTCATTGTGAAGAGCTCCCCCCTCAAACATGGTAGGAGATTTGTAGGCAGGTGTAAATCATACTTGGATTAAATAAAGGGATTACAGCTCCCTATTCCTTCATTAATGAAAATTAACATATACATGTCAATATAAAATGCATTTTACCCTCTGCACACAGACAGTAAATTTCACCACCCACCTAAGGCCATAGCTCTACCAACCCAAGAATATTATCTCATGTCTCAATACTCCACCTATTTATTTCCTCAAATCCTTACTAGTATACGTGTAAAAGAATCCAGGTAAAGGCACATAATTAGCGTACATTTATTTATTCTTAGTAGGTTGAGGCCAACTTCATACAGTATAATGTTCCTTCGAACAACTTACTCCATCGTAGAATTGGACCATAAAAAATGTTATCTTCATCATGGATGATTAAAATCATTAGTTAATAGAGAATTATAAACATCAAGGGTGAAAATTAACATATACATGTCAATATAAAATGCATTTTACCCTCTGCACACAGACAGTAAATTTCACCACCCACCTAAGGCCATAGCTCTACCAACCCAAGAATATTATCTCATGTCTCAATACTCCACCTATTTATTTCCTCAAATCCTTACTAGTATACGTGTAAAAGAATCCAGGTAAAGGCACATAATTAGCGTACATTTATTTATTCTTAGTAGGTTGAGGCCAACTTCATACAGTATAATGTTCCTTCGAACAACTTACTCCATCGTAGAATTGGACCATAAAAAATGTTATCTTCATCATGGATGATTAAAATCATTAGTTAATAGTGTTAGGATAACACCCGGATCTAGTAGTACATTTATTTTAAAAGGCGACAATAATTTGATAATAAAACGAACGGAAATTAAAGCGACACAATATTTACGTGGTTCGGCTAATAACAAGCCTACGTCCACGGGCAAGGAGCGATTCCACTATAAGAAATTTACAGAGAGTTACAACAATTAGAGAAACAATTCTCTAATTAAACCCGAAATCCCAAGAGAACAAACTCACAATTCTCTTCACAAAGAATTTATCTCTCAAGTGTTTCCCGACTCTCTATTTTTCAAGCCTCTCGAATAACCTCACTTGTCTTGAAGCTCTCTAACTTCTTCTCTTTTCTCTCTTCTCCATGTTTTCAAATGAATGGCCAAGGCCATCTATTTATAGGCAAAAACAAGAGATGAGATAAGCATTATCCATTCCTAATGGATAAGCATCATCCATTTCTAATGGATAAGCATTATCCAATATTAATGGATAAGCATCATCCATTTCTAACGGATAAACATTATCCAATGTTAAAGGATAAACATTATCCAATATTAATGGATAAACATTATCCAAATCCTAATGGATAAACATTATCCAAATCAAGAAGACTTCAGTTTGAAATTTGCTTCTTTACATAAATCGAGGCCATCATTAAATTCAAGTCACAATAACAAATAGAGAATTATAAAACATCAAGGGTGAGGAGGGAGAAAGAAAGAAATAAAACGAGGGAGCAAAGGAGAAAATTAGAAGAGAGAGACAGAGTAAAGCAATTAATAATTAAGAACAACAAAAATCATAAATTAATTATTAAGAGAATGCAGGGATGGAAACAAAAACTTTTGTGTCCATGGGATGAAATCGAATTTATATAAAATGTTAAAAATTTCATATAATTTAAAGAAAACAAAATTTAAAAATTTTCAATTGAATATATATAAATTTTAATTCAAAATAAATTTATTGGGAGAGCGACAGCCTCCTCCGACTACATCCATGGAGAATGTCTTTAATTATGTAAATAGTATGTATTTTAAGAACAAATACCCAAAATAAATCTCAAATAGCGACACAAGAACCATACTTCTCGATGATGACTTTTGCATTGCGTTTGGCAGAGAAAAGAAAATAGGGAGGAAAGAAAATCAATGGAAAAGAAAATGAGTAGATTTTAATTTTTCACAGGTATGTTCGATTGAAAGAAAAATAGATGGAAGGAAAATAGAAATCTATTTATTTTCTTTTATTTGTTTAAATGAAAAAGTGAAAGGAAATAAAATGATTTATATACTAAATGACAATTATATCCTTATATTATTATAAATCATAATTATGTTATGAATTCATATATTAAAATAGATTAATAAAATTAACCTAAATAAGTATAATGTAAATAAAATATATAAATTAATATAATGAAATATTTGTTTACACTGTGTCAAACGACAACTACAATCTTATATAATTATAAATATAATTAAGTTATAAATATAATTATATTGTAGATAATTTAATGAAAATAAAATTAAAAAATATGTGAAATATATTTTTAATGTATTATACAAATGAACATGTCGTATTTGCTATTTAAAAAATACAAGTATTCATGCTAGTAGAAGATATAATATTATTTAAACACCTAATTATACATATGGGTAATTTCGAAAATCTTATTTTATAGAGATCCTTACATTATTTTCCCCTCCTTTTCCGTCTGATTTTGGGTGGAAAAAAAATTAGTGGGCCCCATATTTATTTTTCTATCTTCAATTTCTTTTCTTCCCTTTTTCTCCCACAACCAAACAAGGAAAAATAGACATTTTTCTTCCAACTTTCTTCCTTCCCCTCTTCTTCCTCTCATTTTTTATCCTACCAAACGAAGCCTTAGTAGAATAATTAAAAGAGTCTACAACCTTTTTCCCTTTCATCAATAATTTAGAACATTGTATCTTCATACAAGTTAGAAATTCAAAAATAAGATTTTTTTTTTAACCAAAAAATATAATACTAGTGGTTGCTTTGGATGAGGAATAAGTCAGAGGTTTCTGACTTTATTGAATTCTTTTCAATTTTATAAGGGCGCGCATGTGCTCCGATATTACTGGTTAATTGGGAACGCGACAGCGACAGTCCGGGCCCACAGTGTTTGGACAATAATGCCCTTATTATTATTATTATTATTTCATTTTTAAAAATAATTCTTTCTTATGTTATTATTAGTCCTTTTCTTAATTTCCCCACTTTGTAATAATTACGTTGGTATTACTCTTAGATTACAAATTTACACTTAAGCTAAGGAAACATAAGAACTCAAGATTGCAAAATTGTTATTGGTTTGATTTTCATACAATCAAGCTCGGGCATAATTTTGGCAAATCACCTCAACATTCATAAATAGTTTTTATGTTAGTGTTTTTAAGTTAGGACTGAATTTATAAAACGTGCATGAATTTTTAAGTAAAAGCTAGTGCATAATTTTGGATGGCATTTATATTAAGAAATTTCACTATATAAAAGCATCGGTGCATTGTATAAACCATCATTTTGTCGAAAGTGTACAAAGCAACTACGATATAACTTTTTTTTTTCTTCTGATTTTCAAGATAAATTAAATACTCTTTTTCCTAAAACATTACTAAATAGTTTTAAGCTTTTTAAGTATTGTATCAATCCATATATATTTATCATCAAATTATTATTTTAACTTAAATACACATTCTTTTAATTATTACCGTTATAATAATAACATAGAATAATATAAAAATGTAATACGACACTATTAACAAGATAAAATTTATTTAAGAAAATATATATACAAAAATTGTTATCAACCTAAAACAAAATGAGATAATTTTTTTCTTCATACAAACAAAACATATTTTCTCAAGAAACACACCACAAAACACTTCAAAACAAAATCAAACACTTTTTAAATTTTTTGAACTTGATAGATTAACTTCCAATATTATGTACGAGTAAATACTAATAAATGAATTGAACAATTAAGTTAAGAGAATCATTCTAACATTGGGCATCTGCAATACCCAAGTTTGGATAGTTGGTCGGAAAATGAGTAGTTAAGATAAAGAAAATACTAGTAAGATTTAACTGAAGTATCAAAAAAGAGAATTGAAATACATAGTTTTTACCAGAAAGAATAAAAATAAAAAGTAGGTAATATTTTATTTTTTCTCTTGTCATGGTAAACAAAATATTTGTCATTAAATTGGAAGGGCAATTACGTCTCTTAGACGTTCGAAAACCGCTTGAGCTTAGCTGACGTAATGGCAAAGCTATCAGCTGTTTCGCTTCTCCGCTACTGAAATACAGACAACACTTTTTGAATTCAATTTTCAAATTACCTAAAAACCCATTCACATTTGAGTCCTTTCTCCCCAAAGCTAATTTGATTCGAGGAAGAATTTTAAATGAAATGAAACAATATTTTGCACTTATTGTATAATTACTTTCAAGATACCAATAATTAAAAAAAAAAATTATAGTATCACATCACTCTTCTTACTGAAAAGACAAAAATTATTTTGTAAAATAGAGTTTTATTTTGCCCTGCATTGATGCAAAAATAATAGTTTAAAGACAGCGTATTTATTCTCCGTTTATGATCATTAAATGATCGCCTCTTGCATAAATACCCAGAGTTATTACCTATAATTAGCAAAAGAACCATCAATTTATTAAAATTAAGTGTCATTTAAATAATATTTGACAAGTTTTTTTTAATTATTATTATTATTTGGGTGGAGAGTGACTGAAAATATTTTAAGCAGTTACATTAATAATATATACTATATATAAAGCATTAACCATTAATGTTAATTACTTTTGATCTGTTTAATTATAAATTTTTCAAAGTACCATTACTAATATTCTCTATCCTCCATCCAACAACGTATTTTTGTTTTTTTTAACCTTTTCTATTCTCATCTCTCACATTCCTATTTCAATTTTCTTTTTCTAATTTATATTTGTATTTAGTTTTGGGCAAATTACGTCTAAATTTCTTGAGGTATGGTAGAATTATAAATTAATCTCTCTTATTTGAAAAATTACAAATATCCCATCAAGATTTAAGATTATATTGTAAATATTAATAAAAATATGTAAAGTATAACTTGTCTGCAACCATAATAGTTAACCTACCCACCAAGAAATGCGTCTTATCGAGCTTGCCAAAATCTCTCGATCAATTTTATTATTTCACCAACCTTCGCGAAATAATTTCATTTTATACTACCATAACTACCACGATGCATCACCATTTATAATCCGATACGGCCATTATTTTTTTATTGAAATCAACTTTATATATAACTTTTGCAACTTGAACTTATTAAGATCACATGGATTGTATCTCAAAATATCACCTAAAAACAATAGAAACACCATTTGCAATTATGTCCAACTATGATGAATGATAAATTTTGCTAAGCTAACACATACCTTAGGGGGTATTTGTAAAAATTGAAATAATAGAAATTAATTTGTAATTACACCATATCTCAATGGGTGTAGACGTAATTTGCCCTTTATTTTTTAATCAAAATAATAATTTTATGTTAAATTTATTTTTAATCATAATTTAATATACATATTATGAAAACTAAAAAGGTAGTATAAATAATTGAAATTGTTTACGGGGATATATATTTTATAGAAAATTTAATGAAATTTAATTTTATGCTATTGAAATATTAATTATTTAGTTATACTATATTTTTTTCTTTTACACACGCATCGAGTGTGCCTATTAAATTAGTACAAATTAAGCACAATCACATCATTTTTAATCAACTATTCAATTTAATGGATGGAGCTAGGGACTCAAAGTTGTAGTCGCATACATCAAGTTATACAAAAGCTAAATTTACATACATTTTGTTTGAAAATTTAAAAATTTACCACTATATAGTAAAAATACTTTTTGTGTTTCATAAAATTTAAACTCACCCCCAAATTAAACTTCCGGCTGTGTTTATTAAATGCAAAGACCCCATAAAATTAACAAAGAAACAAACTAAAATTTCTTGTTCTGTGAATTCAATGCAAAGAGCAAATAAATAACACACAGAAAAAGAGTTGCTGTAGGTAGAAAACTCACATTCATTAGAGTCATATTTGTGACCATCTCTCATTGTCAAGACAAAGAATTCTTGGCATTTGACAAGTTCGTCAAAATTATCTAAATTACAGAAGTTTCTACTGTATTTATCAAAAATCACTCCTCCCTCAGGGTTGTTAGTTTTTGAAAAAACATGTCATATATATATATATATATATATATATATTTGACTAAGACTCTGAATCTTAATGGTTATAATATTAATTGATAGTACCTAATTAGATTGAAGATAGGGAAACCTTGGAACTCCCAGCGGCCTCAAAACTATACATATACAACATGAATTTCGCAAATTAAGTTGGTTGATCAATAATACTAAAACCATTTATGATTGTAAGATGCAGTGAAGTTTGTAACAAAAATTAATATTTATATGTTTAACATTACAAACTAATGAGAGAGAGATTAGCTTTTACTTTGATCGAATGATGCCAATAATACAAATTAAAATATGTATCTCCAAAGTGCACAAACGTTGTGAAATGAATGATTAGTTCAACAAGCAAGGTGGGAAATCTGCAGGCACAAAGGGAATGGAGAAAGGTGCAATTGGCAGAGAAGGGAGCCAACAAGACACGTGGGTTATGATTATGCCCAACTTCTTTTGTAGTGCAAGCTAACTTGGGCAACACAAAAAATAAAAAGTCCCAAGATTCTCTCATAAAGCTACGAACACTTGATCCCTCCAACTTCCAAATTTCTTAGTAATTAAAGGGAAAATTGCACCAACCGTTGGAGTTATGGATTGACATTTACGCCCTTCATGTTTCGTTTTTGAGTAGAATACATATTTTTTTTTATATGAATGAATCAATAATGGCTACCTTTGTCTTATCCTATTATATTATGTTCGAATTTTTATATTTAATTGTAAATATATAAGACATTTGAACAAACAACGCAAACATTAATTCTATCAGCATAGTACTATCAAGAGCCAAGTATAATTCATAAAATCGGCATTGTTCAACACTTAGGTCGAAAAACACTTTACTGGCAAATAATTTTGACAATGGCCAAATGGGGATCCTAACCCAAGACACAAACTGACCAAACCACTTGCAAGTAAGTTTAAAACCACTTGATCACCACTCCTAGGTCGTAGTGGTGGGTATAATACATCAGCAACCGTGAACTATAGGTAATAAATTATTTACCCCTTTGACATGCATGTATAGAAAAACTTGTTGTGTGTGCTAAGTGGATATCATTTGGCATTTTGTGGGTTGTTGACTAAGATTTTTTGGGTTTATAACAAATGATGATGGATACTTATTGGCATTGTGTACACACGTTGGCGAAACTAGGCGGACACTTGCAGGGTTTGCTCATGTCGGATGCGAGTCGTGTAGCATTGAGCTTGCACGAATGTTGTGGTTTTAGTTTTACTCAACATCGGGTAGGCAATGTGTGATTTTCGCAAGATTGTGTTGGCAAGCATGCCATGGAGCGAACACAGTTAGCAATGGGTGGTTGACTTGGACGGTACATTTGCACAAACAATTTGTGGGCAATTGGCTTGAGCAGTTGGTTGACGCATGAGCCGGGTATGCGCGAGCGGTTGAGCGTTTGGTCTGAAAACCACCCAACACATGTCACATTTGGATTTATGCTTATCTATTGGGAATGCTAGTTACATCATTTGGATTATGCTTTATGTGCTTGTCTTTGGATCTACACGTTTCATGACACGTGTGCAGGCAATTAATATTTTTGTATTGTAAGTTGAGGAATTAGTACAAGGTTAGAAGTTTCTTATACATTATGTGCAATATTGCTTGAATTTGTAGTTTTTTTAGTGTGTCACACCCCAAAATACTATTTTTTTGGAAACAAATTTAAGAAATTCAATACCCAAAGAATGATTCTTTAGTACATATTAAATGTCGACCTCATTGGACGTCACTAAATCAATTTTGATGATAACAAATAATTTTACAACAAATAGATGCCTTAATTAGTTGATTGAATCTTAGATGAAATCATTTCTTTTTGGGCTTGGTCTTACCTACCTTGATTAATGCACGATCCATATCTCCATAATCTTTACTAATATTTCTAAGATGTGTATTAATGCGTTTAGGTCCTTAGAAAGATCTATTGCTTGATATTAGGGATAATTACTCCGACTACCCCTGAGGTTTGGCCTAATTACAAATAACACCCCCTTGTATCAGAAACTCAGGGGGTATCTCCATAATCTTTACTAATATTTCTAAGATGTGTATTAATGCGTTTAGGTTCTTAGAAAGATATATTGCTTGATATTAGGGATAATTACTCCGACTACCCCTGAGGTTTGACCTAATTACAAATAACACCCCCTTGTATCAGAAACTCAGGGGGGTATCTCCATAATCTTTACTAATATTTCTAAGATGTGTATTAATGCGTTTAGGTCCTTAGAAAGATCTATTGCTTGATATTATATAAAAAGTACAAGACTTGATCTTGAGGATCAAACCCAGCAGCTCATTCCATCTCTGGTTCTTGCTAGCTCTTAGGTGTATGAATATTTATATGAGAGAGTTCCACTATTTTTGTAGCCAATGAACACAAAAAAACAAGAGTGATTTAGAGAGATATAATGGAGACACATATAGAGCTCCGTATAATTTGTAAAGATCTCTTGTATTCTAGTTATGGATATTAATAGAGGAGACGCATGCAAAGCTTCGTGTTAGGATCTCACATACTTTGTCGCTTGCTCTTATGGGGTAACTCTTTTTGGAGAAAGAGGACTTGAGTGTAAAGTTTTTTGTTCAAGTGCGAAGCCCTTTGGTGCTAAATGATCAAGTGTGAAGCCCTTTAGTGTGGTCCTTTTGAGGTATCACGAGGCGGAGAAAGGGGATTTCTGCTCAAATGATCCTTGAAGGTGTATTAAGTGCTGCAGTGTTGCTGTGGGAGAAGTGTTCATTATCCGACATGGAATTTTTGAGCACTGAGGATGTTTGTCTTCAGGCTTGTCTTATAATTTTTTAAACGAAAAATTTTTAAACTCTCTTATATTCAGTAGTTCCACTACTTATCTGTATTTTCCAGTACCAAGTTATTATAGTGTAACATGTTAAAACATGTTAAAACATGGAGTGAACATAGCCCTACAGGGTGAACCACAACGAATCCTTGAATCTTTTACTGCTTTCACTTTTACTTATTGTTTTACATTAGTAAGATCTGATACTTGAACTGGTATTAACTCAATCCAATAATAGTTGCAAAGTAGACTAAGAGCCTATTTGAATGGGTTTTTTTCAGAGAAAAAACACTTTTTTTTGAAAAAAAGCATTTCAGACAAAAAATATTATGTTTGGATGGACTTTTTAAAAAAAAAAACAAAAGCCAGAAAAAAAGCCAACAAGGGCTTTTTTTAGAAGTTACCCTAGAGTAACTTCAAATAAAAAGATCTTTAAAGTACTTTTAACTATTGTATTCAAATACGAAATTGCTTGGCTTAAAAAAAAAAGCTCTACCATAAAAGTACCATTCAAGAAGTACATTTAAGCCCATCCAAATGGACCCTAAAAGGGGTTGACATTTTGATTATACATTTCCGTTGCGCTTATGAGATAGTTCAATATACTGCTCTGATACTATTCATTGTCTTATTAATTAGCTCTTATTTTAAAATAGTACAAAAATCCTATTGCTTAATTCTATACCCCCCCCCCCCCCTCCCGGGCAAGTTTGCATATCATCGATCCTTACTTTATTCTACATTAACTTTGCTCTATGTTGCTTTATATGTTTATTTTATATATATATATATATATATATATATATATATATAAATATATATGGTTTTAACCTGCTTGAAATGTTTATAACACCAAGACAATATATTCTAATCACAACAACTCCAATACTCTTCACTCCTTTAGCTTTGTTAGTTCTCTTTATGATTTGAAATGCCAATCCAAAAGGTGAGCTTGACGGTCCAATGAACACGTTATATATATTTGCACAAAATAATGAATAGTTTATTACAATAATATTAATGTAATACATAAAGCTAATATTTTCATCATGTGACTACAACCATAAAAATTGGTGAAAAGTATAGAAGCCAGCACAACAAAGCATAACAGAATTTCGAAACAAATTGAGCCAACATATGACAAAACGTCCATATTACAAAGCTTTTATTATTAGAACAATCAAGGCACATTTCTTGATGGTTGGATTGATTATTATTGTTATAGGAAAGTTTTTTTTTGATATCTAAATTAATGTTTACAAATAAATCTTAAACCTCTAGAGGGTATTTGTAATTTTTAGAATAAAAGAAATTAATTTGTAATTATACCATACCTCAAAAGATGTAAATGTAATTTGCCCAACCAAGAAGATAATTAAACTAGGTTGATTGGGTAAGGTTATAAAATTTTGACTCAGTTTCGTGCTCCATGCTGAGGCCATTATTTAGATTTCTTTTGATAAAATTCACACGAAATATTTTATAAATTTCAATCGAAACACTACACACACACACACTCATTCAAGGGATAAAAAGTAAGAAAAAAAGAGATTAAATTCAACTTCAATAATGTCAGGTTCAAACCTTACCATTGGATGCCAACAGGCTATCATTGAGATTGGTTGGGCAGATTTGAAGCTCCAGTATGGTTGGGCTTAAAAGCATTTGAATAACAATTGGGCTACAGATTTTTGAATTAAAAAATCAAACTTAAATTGAGAATGGTGTTTTTTTTGTTTTGACAAATATTGAGAATGGGTAGGGAAAATTTTCATATGGACATAGCGTATGTACCCCACTTATACATTCTGTGGCTGGATTTGAATTGCAAGATATAAACACTCTCCATGGAAGAAAAATCTATATTTTAGAAGTGGAGGATTGGAGGGGGACAAAGTGACACCATAAACTATATATAGTGCACGGGGACAAAGAACATACACACCTATTTTTAAGAGTTTATAAATTGGTTTTAATATAATAACAATAAAAAAAAAATGATACTTAACAGATATTTATATCATTTTTGTATTTGGAACTAGATAAGTGATAATTTGTTTTAAAATAAAATGGGGGATTTTTTTCTTTTCTTTTTCTTTTTTAAGAGATTTTAAACTCCAAACATTTTACTTTTCCAATTTATGAACTCTTTCATTGTAAAATTAATAGAATATTTAATTCTTATAAAAGTCTTTTTATAATTTGATACTCAATATGAACACCCGATTCTCACTAAAGACGATTGTGGGTCATATTCCATAGCTTTATAAGAAATTGGTCTAAATTCTAATTATGTCAAAGGACATATTTGTTTATATCTTATATGGCATTTGTATTTTATAAAATTATTTTATAAATATATTTGATTTGGTATTGAATTTTTTATGGACAATGTGATTTTAAATTCGATTTGAATTTTAAATTCTATAACATAATTTATAACAATTTCACTTGTAAAGTAAATTTGGAATCTCAATTAAGAGAATTTTTATTTCAAAACAAATACACTTATCAAATACTTAAAATATAAAATCTACCAATTTAAAAAATTTAACATCTTATACTTTTAATATAATATCTAACGTGTCCAAAATATTAACGTCAATGAATATGCTCTTCTTGTGCGTAATCTACTAATAAAAACAAACACGAGTTAGCTCAGGTAATGGCAAAGCTATCAGCATTCAGCTGTTTCGCTTCTCCGATACTGGAATACAGAAAAGACTTTTCGAATTCAATTTTCAAATAACAAAAAAAAAAAAAAAAAAAAAAATCCAACTCACACTTATTATCAGTTGTCACTCAGCTTCAAACCGATGCAGTAAAGTGGTCCGCCTTGATTCTTGCAAGATTCCATGCCCGCCTTTTCACCGTTCAACTCCCAGCTTCTTCGGCTGCTGCCCTCGAAACCAAGCCCCCGCCTCTCTCTCTCTATCTACTTTTGTGTGTGTGTGTGTGTGTTTTCCGTAGTATAAATCTGTATATGCATTGAAATTTTCTATTTCTGCTTATTTATTGCATTTAATGTCTTTGAAATTGAGATATCAAAATATATATTTGGCAATTGGCACTGACTAGTAAAGGGCTTGAAGCAAGTACATATGGGCACGCCCAGAAGTAATTTTGGCGGGCACAGAGTTTGGAGTTCAATTTGGTTTCATGAGAAATAATTGGAATTAGACCTATGTGACTTGGCGGTGTATTTATGATGTGATGTAATGCTGCTGGCTTAGATCGTTTTAGCATTTGTTTTTTCTTATTGAAAAGTTGGTTGTATGATGGGTCATCTTGATATAAACTAGGATGTTCAGCTCATCTTGTGCATTGTTGCTCTGTTTATTTACAAGTATAGTATGATCATATGAAACTCAGGAAGTCTTTGAGATAGGGTGGAATTCAGGAGATGAGCAATATAATTTTATTTTCTATTATGTCCGCAAAATTTTGCTTTATGTATGTATGTATGTGCGAAATTATGACTATTTGCGTTTTTCTCTTAAGAGCAAAAGCCGTATACGCTTAGAACAGAAAGCGTTCGTCATCCGATTTGTGTTGTCAATTTTGGGATCCTGTTATCGACGAGACGAAGTAGCGAATTTGCAGGAGTATCTTGGCATGTCCCATTTGCTATGAACGACTTATTTGGAATGGTGATCCCAACTTATCTTTGTTAGTGATTTTTATCTCTTAAATTTCCAAACATGCTCTATAATATTAGCTAATCATAATAATAATAATAATAATAACAATAATATATTATTATTATTTTTTATTATTAGTATTTTCATTGCAAAGACACATAGTGATTCTTGAATGTGCATTTACAGGGACTCTTTAGGGCAGTCTACTCTGCACTGCAGCACGTGCAGGATGTCGTACTCTGGCAAGGAATCGTATCTTGACCTGACAATAACCGATGGAGGCAAGGTGTATGGTGAACGTATGGTGGCAGCCTCCACTGAGATTTTTAGGTAAGATAGACTATAATCATGATATGACTAACACTCCAACACTTTTTTCCTGGTATTTTCACCATTTTAAAACACTTTTGAGTTGAGAAAGCTACGGAGGAGCTGATATTGGTAAGGAGCTTAACTAGCTTGTTGCTTATTATGGCTACTACTTTTGTTGTGGAATGAGAGACAATTTCTGGTTATAGCGCACTCAGAAATTCCAATCACAAGCTTGTAATATGAACAACTTGAAATAGGTGTTGTTAAAACAGGTTTCCATTGGTATCATTTCTGTATGAAAGAGGTTGGCGACAAGTTCCAGTCTTGGGGTGGTTTTCCTGGCCCAGAGAAGGAGGTAAGTGATAATTTTAGAACTTGAACATGATTTTATTTGTTTGATCGACAAGGCGATTATAACTTGCAGCCTGCAGAACAATGTAAATCACGCCACAGTATGTGATGTTAGTCAAATGTTGGGTTTGAAGTAAGTGAGGATAATATTTGGTTATATCAAGAAAAGCTTAATCAATCATTCTTTATGTTCTTTTTCTTTTTTACCTTTCCCTCTCTAGTTGGTAATTTGCTATATGTTTTCCCGGATTGAGATCATTCAAATCATGCTTTGTCCCAGATGGTGAACTAAATACTCATTCAGATTTTCTTGACCCTTTTAAGTAGTTGTCTACAGAACTGATTCTAAATGAACTTGGTAGGTGTAACATTTATATCTTAATTCCTGTTTCATTGCTTATTCATGTAAAACGTATGTGCAGTTTGAATTGATTAAGGATTACCTAAAAACCCAGTATTAGGTGGAAATATTGTCGATGCAAGTTGGGAAGTGGTATGTTTTTGGAGACTTTTCGCCAGAAGTGGGCTAGTTTCCCTGTTTTTGGCTGTCGACTTCCCAGAGTTAATGTTGCAGCAATTCTATGAGTTCGTTATGCAGAAGATAACTTTCCAGAGAAGATTATGTTCTTTCACAAGACCCTGTCAGCGATTTCTAGCTTGTTTGGGGCATTATTTGATCTGCAGTTGTTTTCTACAGACTTAATCCTGGTGAGAGCTGATATCTCGAGGCTTCCGTTCGGTTCGAGGAGTATGGATGTTTTGGCATGCAGCTAGTGCTGATGCTTTACACTGTTGGTTGTCTCCATCAGCAGTCACAAGTTTACGCGATCTTATTTATTGCAATGTTTGTTACTCATTTATGCAGTTACTTTGAGCTGTTAAAAATCCTGCCAACCAAGGTTTCTTTAGATCAAAATTTAGCAGATTACTGGCAGCAGATAGATGGTTTGCACACTACCCTCTTGCCTGTTTTGTTATTACTGTTTCGGAAGTTATGTGCTGGAATATCCTGGAATCTTATGCCTATCCAATTTATATTTCTTCTTTCTATTGAAAAAGGAGAGGGGTTGGGGAAGAAAAGAATAAGAATATGAAGAAAGTTACAGAGGCAATAGCTGTGATTGTGGGGTCTGTGGTTGTGGCTGCTAATATGATATCACTGATCTGTCAAATAAATGTTGGATAGATTGAATTGATATGGTTGAATGCCAACAATTCTTTATTGATACCAACAAAGACACTAAATTTTTAATGTCTCTCGTTTCTAAGCTGAACAAATAATTAAAAAATTATAAAAATATTGTGTGGCTGCTGGATTCG
>CM047884.1:6911609-6947674 GCA_026212405.1 Petrea volubilis
TGTACCTAAAACTTCTATCCAAAAAACAACTGAGTTGGGGTAGGCAAACACTACTCTTGAGGTTCTACTTGCCTACAATTTAATATAAGACTTAACAATTCAATACTCTAAGGATTGAAAAGGGTTGAAAAGCTTGAATCGAAAAGAAAATATATTTAGAGATGATGGCTACTCGCCATTTGGACTTTACAAGACTCAATTACAGACACGTTCATTGATGACTCGGGCCATATCTATGGCTAAAATGCATTGAGCAGCTGCTAAAAGCTCTAGCTACAAATCGGCTACATTCATGACTCCGGCCATATCTACGTGTCGATGTACTCAAAGATTGTTCACTCCGACAAATAGTGATTGACTCCGTCTACACTTCCCATCATGCATGCGCTCGATATGAATGCAAGATGCTACTCCGTCGCATTGATATCTCACCTTGAATGGGGCCCAATTCAAGTGAGTGATGGCTACGACTTCATGACATTACAGAATGAGTGCATAGATATTCTCTCTTCGAGCCAAATGGGGTATGGCTACATACATTCATGTAATGGTTTCCTACCTAGCGAACTAAAGTTAATCTTTGTTCATTTTGACTAAAAATCAAAGAAGTGATGACTTCTTGATTGAGAGTGTTGTGTTGTTGTTTCATGTTGATCGTTGTTGATGATATGTCTGTAATGCAAATTTCGAGTCTATTGAATTAAAAGACAAGAAAAATCGTACAAATTGAATTTAATGAAATTATTGAAAATAAAGTGGGTACAATCTCCAACCTTGATCCTCTGATTCTTCTTTCACGAATTTGAAACTTGAAAATTTACACTTCCGGAGCGGACTTGATGGTTTGATCTTCTTGAACTTGATTTGGGCTTCAATAACGCGATTCGTATGCTTTGTAGCTTGATTACAAATCAAATGCCGAGATTTTCAGATGAACACTACGAAGAACGCCGTGAACAACATTGACTTGACTTGATGTATATTCGGAAAGAACATCGATTTGCTGGCTTAGCACCTTGTCTGTAGATTGAACGCCTTGATTTCGTTGATCTTGGTGAACAACGCCGGGAACTTTGCCTTGATCGTTGTGTATTGATTTGGAAAAACGTTGATTCGTTGGCTTAGCACCTTTATTGTGGATCAAACGCCTGAATTTGATGATTTTCATGAGGAACGCGGGGAACTTCAACTTGATCACTTCGAATCTTCTTGAGAGAATTGTGGGATTTCCTTCGCTTCTCTTGCTTTTAAGACTTCTTATGCTTCGATGTATGTTTCCATGTGTCTTTGGCTTGTTGAGAAGACCCCTATTTATAGGTGTAGGGGAGAGTCTCTTGCTATGTTTACTTGACGAGATGGTGCAATTTGATTGGCCGGCTCAAATTTGCTAGCAATTTATTTCCTTAATGAAAAGATGTGATTTGAATTACCAAAATATGATAATATCTAGCTTATATATATTTGCAAGATATTATTTTATTTGCCAAAATAATAATACCTAGCATATATGTTTGTAAGATATTATTTTATTTGTCAAAATAATAATATCTAGCATATATGTTTGCAAGATATTATATTTATTGCCAAAATAGTCTAATTTGATACTTTGCACCATTTTATTGGCCAAGAAAATATATATATTAAAATATCAATTAATTAACTATTTTATTTAGGAATTAAGTTCAATTAAATTCCCAATATAAAAATAAAAAATATAATAATGATATTTAATATATTATTTGCCACATTTCGGTAATTAATTGGCTGTAAATTTTATTTGTCTATAGTGTCAAATGGTGAATCCCGTTTTTTTTTATAGGTTTCAAGCTGCAATCAAATTCCTTTATTCTTGGAGCTGGATAGCTTATTCAAGCTTGTTCGTTCAAAATAAATGGCAACCCCTATTTCTTGGACATGGTAGTTATGCCATCTTATTTAAATTTCAAAATTTCAGCATTATATGACCTTTATTTTAGGTATGTTCAAATACAACAATGCCTATATTTAGCCAATTTGTTATTTCCTCTCTAACAACCCCCAAAAGTAAGGGGTTTATATTAGGCTTTATCATTGTATTTATTTATTTTCTATTTTCTATTTTCTATTTTTCTGTTGGTTGGACCATGGGCCTCCAATTTATTCCAGCCCGGGCCTCTAATATGGGTTGTTCAGCAAGCGTCGAAGTGACTTGGGCCTTGTAAATTTATTTCGGCATGGCAAAAAGGACAAAAATCAACTCACTCTGAATTTATACAAAAATTCATTTTTTGGGCCCAAACAGTAGTAAAAGAATTAATCTTTACATTTAGCTGGGAGAATGGGCATCGAGACTTGTGTGTGTGTGTGTGAGAGAGAGAGAGAGAGAGAAAAAAAATTGTTTTTAGATTCTAAGTAAGAAAAAACCATTTTTGGTGTTTTTATTCATTAAAATTTCAGGACTGAAAATGGTTTAAAAGGAAAGGGGAAGGCAATACTGCAATAGTTAGCCGAAGTGTATATAACACATGGATCCACTTTTTAATTGAGCATACATATATGCTGCACGTATATAATATTTTATAAATCACAATTAATTTGATAAAAAGACAAGAAATTTATCATACCTTTGTTGGAAAATAGTGCTTCTATAGAGTGTGATTAAGCTATGGGAATAGGTCGATATTAGAGTTGGACTTTTTGTCTTTCAGATAAAATTGTCCCTCTATTGGTGCTCACAGTTCTCGACAATCATTTTCTGAGATACAATGACCTCTTTCTCCAAATAAAAGCACTCCAAATTTTAAGAAACGACGAACTTAGAAGCTATTTTGAACTCACTGGATCTTTATGTATGCTTTGGAGACTTTGGGAGTGAAGTGTAGACAAAAGACAGTGATTTTTGGATGTGAATGAATGAAAGTGTCAACTGCAGGGGGTTTATTTATAATAGATAAAAAGTTGTGGTTGTTGGAACAAAAGATGCACCTCTTTGGATCCATACTGGTTCGATTTAAATGGAAACGACTTGACACAGGTTCGCACTCACGAGGACCACAACTATTCGCGTGTTCGAGCCCCAGCTAGGTGCGTGCTCTGGGTTGGTCCAACATACTGTGTTGGGTTCAGGCCAGTTTGGTTCTATCTAGCTTCAATTTAACCCATTTTTGGATCCAATTTCAATTCGGGCCGGACCAAAAAGGAACAAACTTTAATTGAGCCCAAACTCGAACCCAAGCCCAGCCTACTATGTTGTTTTGGCTACACGGACGGTGGCGGCACTATGCACACGTGTGGGCTTAATTCAAGCCTACTAATCTATAGGTCCTCACTTAATTATACACTTGTGAATCCCCAAGTGGCCAACCCTTGTTTGCCACTTGCCACTTAAATACAAAAAATCTTGTCTCCTTTTTTTCAATGTGGGATATCCATATCTCACAACACTCCATTTGGCATTTTCAACAAGTTATCTTATGCATTTAATAATTTCTCATTCACCCAAAATTGGTTTTGAGCAATTAAATAAATTTTCCGTATCTATTCACGGTGTAAATTACAAATATCCAATTTATTTTTCCAAATAACAAATGGAGCTGCATTAAATCATTGGCCAAAGTTGGTCACTCACCAACTTTATAAACCGATTTCTAACAACCTTTTACCTTCAATTTCTAAACTAGATTCAAGATTCAAATTAAATTTTTAATAGAAAATTTACTGAGAAATTCTTTTTTATAAATTTGCGCAAAATCCATACCGGTTGAATATATAATATAACTAATTAGTAAAAAAAAATTAACCAATTAAATTTATTAGATAGAAATGTGAATGCAGCTTGTTAAACTTTAACATTTACTTTAATAACTCTTAATATGTCTAAGGTTCTCCAACATAACAATACTTCTTATTGCAAAATCAAAACCTATATTTATAAAAATCTCAAAATTGCAGAATAATAGATCCTTTTGACACACAGCTTCAATTTTGTACTCAAATCAAATAGATGTGGTCAAGTCCCACCATAGTCATCTCACTCAGTTTATTATAAAATGGTTTTTCAATAACTAGGAGACTCAAGTGATAATTCTTATTATTCAAATAAAGTCTCTATCAAATCAACAAACTTGGAAATTTATTAAGTGCAAGGTTATGTCTATATTGATAAATCTCATGATAAACAATATATCATGTCCATCTTTTATTGTATTTTAAAGCTTGAAGATAAACTTACTTTTGTTGAGTAAATTATAATAAAGACAAATATCTAACAATAAACAATCTTATTTCATATATCGAACAACAAATAAAACAAGCTCAAATATGTTGAATAATATAAAACATGCTCAAATATAATATTGGCTTATGAGATTGAGATCTCTTACGCAATGACAAACTCCCATTTGAGCAAAGTATGCCACGTACAATGGCTCTCTTTTCTACAAGTGCAATTAACATAAATGCAAAAATAGTCATATAGTGTAAGGGCAACTAATGAGAATAAGTTTAAGACAATACAACTTATTCATTAGAGAATCTAGACGTGTCATAACAAAACTCTCCTTTGGACAAAGCATGTCATATATAAGAGGTCCTTTATGTGCAAAAAAGAGCTGGTGAAGATCTACACAGACACACACACTCTCTCTAGTAAGGACAACACGCTTTATGTGTGGTGATGAACGTCTCTTTTAATTGTTTCAAAAAAAATATTGATTAAAGTACAATATAAATAGATCGAGAATTTTTTTAACTTTCTAAAGTAATATTATGAATGGATAAAAACTAATAAAATTATTAACTTTGTCATCATCATTATTATTATTATTATTATTATTATTATTATTATTATTATTATTATTATTATATCACACTAATAATCTTTAAGGTTTCATGGATTTTTTTTAAAAAAAATCCTTCATAGTAGTTTCTTTTTTTTTATAAGTAAGTTACTAAAACTAATCTATTAAAAGTTTAAATTAGTGTAGCTGAAATTTTGACACAATCAAATATATATCTTTATGTTTGAAAAATAAATTTATAAATATTTGGCAGTAGCTTTTACTTGCTTCTAATATTTACAAATAAAGAGTTGTGCATATGTACTAAAGCATATATATTTATTTAACATTTATATTTACTTAAAGATATATAACAATTTATTACATTTTTTATCAAAATATTTCTTGTAGTTCCTTCCTTCATTATTGATTTAACATATGTTTAAAATATTTTTTTTAAAAAATGTTTGTCAGAGTAAAGCATCTGTACTCTTTTATAAAGTACCAGCACTATCTAATAACCATTTTTTATGTCTTGCTCTGGTTTTTTTTTCTCTATCCTCTCTTTTATCTATTCTTTCTTTGCACTCTTTTCTATTCAACGTAATATTGTCATTTTTCTTTTTATATTTCTCTCTCCTATCTCCTCTCCTTATCCATTATATGAATTTCTCTTTTTATTTATATTTTTCAACCATATGATTTAATCTGATCTAAAATAATTTTTTTTCATCTGTTATAAATCTAATAAATATAATACAACTAAACACATATATCTATACATTTTTATGAAGCACCAACACCACCTAATAACCACATTTGCTCTCTTTGGTCAGGACTTTAGTTTTTTTTCTCTCTCCTATCTATTATCCATTCTCTCTTTTCTATTCAATGTAATATTATCATTTTTCTTTTTATATTTGTCTCTCCTATCTCCTCCCCTTATCCATTATTTGACTTTCTTTTTTATTTATATTTTTCAACTATAGGACTTAATCTAATCTAAATTGATTTTTTTCGCCTTGTATAAATCTAATAAATATAATACAACTAAACACATATATTTAAATAAAAATTTAATAAATTTCTAATTTTTATATTTATTCAAAATTTAAACAAAAAATTAGATTATATCTCATTTGCATTTTGCACAAGCATCGAGTGTGCACTTACCGCTAGTACTAATTAAAAATTTTTGTACGTGCATACTTTAAAAAACAAGGCTTTTATACCATTTCAAGATCAAATATATTGAATCATTCAAAAAAAAAAGCTCAAATATATTGAAATTAAATATGTTAATATAGATTCTTTGGCTCATGTGTATATATTTTAAGATGATATTTAATTAGTAACCATAAATCTTTATATCAAGTCTAAAGTTCATTCAAATATGCTTTCTTTTAATAAAATTTGATTGAATTCATTTTTAATTGTATTATTAGTCAGTGTTGTATAGATAAATGATAAATATAAAATAACTTATCTATCATTGGTACTTCTCATTATATTTTCAAATCTTTTAGTATATTAGATTAAACATTATTTAGTGCATCATATTCTTACCATGATTCTACTTTTTTGTACCACTATTCTCCATCATAGTACCATTACCACTCCATTGATTTTAACATAGTGAAGTCGAAAGTCATGTTACTTGCATTATTTCCACCATATCCACCACCATTATAATGTCTATATTTTTTTATCGGATCCTTTATTATTTTCATCACAATCTCTACACCAATACCTTCACCTCATCGTCACCACTATTGTCATATTCTTCACCAATGTTATTAAATATTGTTAGAATTTGGGTTGGAAACATAATGTGTGACGCGAGTAATTCCTGTCCTTAAGGTTTCTGTTGTCCCTACCACAAATGATTTGATAGAGTTTACAGGCAGTACACTCCAATATATATGTCAAACCTCTAAAATAATAGTTTTAGTAGTATCAATTTACTAAAAATAAAAGTGAATCTTTCTGTGTGAATGATGATTTGACACAGTAGGAATGAAACATATTTATACTAATTAGGTATTTAAGGTTGATTATATTCTTCTTGTAACATTCACTTGTTTCAAGTTAATGGCCTGAACTTTTACAACCAACAAATACAAAATATGTGTAACTCCAATAGTTTCAAAAGCAACTTTTCAATTCTTGAAATTGTACACTTTCGGCCAATAAATTGATTCAAATTCAAATATTTAATTGTTAATATCTAGATTATTTGCAATTGACTTGATTTGAGTCAAACCCCAAGACAAAACGATAGGCTCTTGGCTCAGTGATGCGTAATTGCATAGTGCAAAGTGCTCCAAAAACACTAATGCGACTAAGCGATGCGAATGCGACCCTAGTCCGGCGTGGGCAGTGAGGTGCTGCATGTGACCTTTCAAATCCTCTCTTAAGTTCCACAATCAATATTAGTAATAACATTTATGCTTATAAGGCGATAAATATTACATAATGAACTCAATGTGGGACAAAGGACTTCTGTTTTGCAAACAACCTATACACCTTTTCATATACCCACTCATATTACAAGGTGTATATCAACAAATACACATATCATGTTGTACCCACTACTTTAACCACAACCACCTCGACCTCTACCTTCACATTCATTGCCTCCTCCTCTTCATTGCCTCATATAGAGCAACTTGTACACCAAATTCACTACAATGTTAGAATACCTTCAAAAAAATGGAAGGAAAATATACTATTATGTTTAAATTATGAAAAATTATACTTTGTCACTCGAACTATATGTGTTTTTATAATTTTTAAAGTTAACTTTTTGATGTTACTAGTTGCCACTTAAACTTTGCATCATTTCATATTTTGAAACCTCATTGAATTTTTTGATTGAAAATCCTTGCCGGAGCAGCAGCACATGAGTGGCATATGTTATCATTAAGGGTAATTATGTCTTTTCAAGTGAAAAATTAAACTTTGCCACCCGAACTTTGTGGATTTTTATACTTTACAAGCTTGATTTTTTTATCTAACTTTTTATCATTACCTATTAATTTAAATTTGTACTTATTTGACATTCATATAATTTTTTTTTTTTGCTTGTCTATACAAATGTTTGAATATATACTTAGTACAATAACTGAAAAATATTGTGCAGATTTTTTCTACTTTATAAAAACAATTCAAAATTTGGTGAGATTCTTAGCAGTAAATTTTATTAATAGTTCTTTTTGAAGAACTTAGTTTTTTTTTTCTCTCTTTATTTAACGTTTCATCATGTCCTTAATGATTTTTGGCTTTGTTATCTCTACTTCTCTTTGTTGCATAGTATTTTTCTTTGTAAAACTTGCTATGTTTTTTCCTTTCCTAATTTAGTCCTCATTCAATGCAAAGTTTATGGGATATAATTTGTCCACATATAATTTTTATATTGTTTTGTCAGTTACATATTTTTGATCTTTCTACTTCTACAATATTATTTATTCACCAAAATATGATAGATTTTTTACCCTCCTTTTTTCAACTCAAAGTAATTAGTTAAAAATAATCAAAATTTTCTACTCACAAGTCATCTTTGGTGTAATTTGTCTACTAGGTTTTTAAGATTAAAAGTACAATCAAAATTAAAATTCTTAAGTTTTTCAATTTGATTATCAGATTTCAAAAAACCTTTGATGTATCATTAACTTAAACACTGTATGATATCTTGTTAAAAGCTGAATCTTTCTAACAACTAAAATAAACTTCAATATAAAATAAATAAATACAATACTCGATATATGAAAATAGACAATTGTTTTACCAAATTCTTCAATATCATTGGTTCCATGGTGTAGTGGTTAGCACTCTGGACTTTGAATCCAGCGACCTGGGTTCGACTCCCGGTGGGACCTCTTCTCTTTAGTGATGCAACAAACTAAAATCAATAATTATTTTAAAAGTAAACTTCTTACATTGTTAAAAGAAATTCGATAGGTTTAATTAATTTTAAGAGTTCGAGTAAAAGTAAAATTCTTGAGTTTCTTATTTTCTCAATGGGTTTAATTAATTTTAAGAGTTCAATTAAGAGTAAATTTTTTAAATTTCTTAGTTTTTATAATTAATAATTAATTACCAAAAAGATCCCTACAAAATATTCTCATATTATGTTTGATAGAAGGTTATTTTAGTTTTTCACAAAAAAGAAAAAGAAGAAATATAAATTACTGATGAGTTCTCTTATTTATTTATTTAATTTTTTTTGTACGAAAAAATTTAATACTAAAGATCCAATTAGAGTCTAAATCTTATGCATAACTATGGACTTACTGTATTTATTTCAACTAATGTTCAATTTGAAATTTAAATCTTAATTTTTTAGTTACTAAAAGACCATGAATAACTCTTATTTACCATCAGTTATATAAAATTATTCGAACTTTTATAATATAAAATTACAAAAAAAGGGAGAAACATAAAACACAAATAAGTTATTCAAACTTTTATAATATAGACAGATAGTAGATAATAAATATATATATATATATATATATATATCATGACTCAAGCTACCAGTATGTATACGTGGCACTCAGGGTTGAAATTCTCTCAAGTAAAACTCCTGTAAATCTGTATTATTCGACGTAGTTTATAATATTCTATAACAATTGCCTGTGAACTAGGCCTGTCAATGGGTAGGGTTTTACCCTACCCTGACTCTAATTCTAAAAATATCCGATTAAAGATATTCTTTATCCTACCCTACCCTATTTAAATACTTATCCATTGGGCATGTGTATTGGATCTACCCTATTTTTAGGATAGGGTCTGAACCCTACCCAATCAGATATATTTTTTATTTGTCTTTTTTTGATATTTTATCTTTTTTTTTAGGTCACACACACACATAACACATACACATGCATTTACACACACTGCACACACACAGAAAGTTTTCACACACACACACACACACACACACACACACACACACTGCACACACACATAGAGTTTTCACACACACACACACACACATTGCACACATACACACTACACACACACACACATATTTTTTTCACACACTGCACACATATTTTTTTCACACACACACACACAATATTTTCCACACACACATACTGTACAAACATTTGTCACACACACACACACACTGCACACGCATACACACACACATTGCATACATTTTTTTTCACACACTACACATACACAAATGCACACACACACTGCACACACAATTTTCACACGCTGCACATACATTTTTCACACACGTACATACACATAGACATATTTTTCACACACTGTGCACATTTTTTTTCACAAACACACACAAACATATATTTTTCACGCACACACACACTGCACACACTATGTGAAAACTATATATGTGCAATGTGCTGTGTGTGTGAAAAATGTTTGCCCAGTGTGTGTGTGTGTAGTGTCTATGAAAAATATGTGTGCACAGTGTGTGTGTGAAAAATATGTGTGCAGTGTGTGTGTGTGTGTTGGAAAAATGTGTGTAGTGCATGAATACTCATTGGGTATCATTATCCAATGGGTAGGAACGGATAAGGCCCTACTCTAACCCATTCATTTGTAATAGTATGGGTTAGGGTAGGGTATGGGTAGATTTTAAAATTTTAGATAAGGTAGGGTATGAATAGAGAATAAATGGGTACGAGTAGGGTAAAACCCTACCTATTGATAGACCTACCATGAACAGTTGAAGGCTCTTCTTCGACCTTTGTCATCATGCCCGACTTTGAACAAGTATTTATCTATTATTATTATTTTTTTATACAATATTTGTTTATTAATTAAATAGGTGTTAAGTTAATTATGTATTCCTTCAATGCAATCACGTTCAATGTCATATACATCAATACTTCAACATAAAATGTCGAGTGACTACCTTCCAAAAGCATACAATCAACACTTATCTAACACATTTCAGTAATGCTAATATAAATAGGGATAGTTCCACTAACTTCCCTTGAGGTCTGGGGTAATTGCACTACTACCCCACGAAGATTGATAATCACGCTAATCACCCTTACAATTTTCAGACGTCTTACACTTAACCCAAGTCACTAAATTAATTGGGCATTTCTGTTGGCGTTATCGAAAAATAAGAATGAAAAACTTATTTTGCCTTTGTGTTTTTATGTTAACAAATTTAATTTATTAGATCAAAATGTGAATGCAGGTTGTTATTTTATTCCATCAGGGCAAAACCTAAAATTAGACATAAGAATTTTATTAACTTTTCCTATTATTATAAATTAGAAACCTAAGGTTAGATACAAGAAAAGTTTTATATTTATATAAAGTTTTATTATCCAAAAATGTTGAGTTATATAAATGATAATTAACTCCGCTGAGGGAAATTTTGGTTCCGTAGGAGGATAGGGATTTTGAATGGGTTACGGAGGACAAAATGGTAAAAAAAAAAAAAACTTCCAAACCACTATTAAGTAAATAAGAAAGAGATTTTAATCATTTTAGTCCATTCCTGACGTGATATTGCAATACCCAACAAAGTAAACACTACTTTTTAATTATACCTCTAAAGTGAACGGACTCCAAAAAGAATCAAGAAAGAATCCAACTTGTTAATATAAAAATATTAGTTACTACCAATGTTTTCAAAACCGGATCGGACCGGCCGGTCCGACCGGTTCGACCGGTGACCGGAGCCTGGTCTGGTCCGAACTACCCTAAAAAACCGGGACTGATTCGGCCCTCCGAGAACTGATCAAAACCGGTCGAACCGGTCCCGGTTCACGGACTGGTTCGGCGGACCATGTATTTTTAATTTTTTTTTCTTGATTTGGCTTTCTTTTCTTTTTCTGTTTTATTCATTTTCCTGCTATTTTTGTTTGCTGCTACGGTGTTGCCATCTGTTGTTTTTTTTTTTTTTTTTTTTGCTTCTAAAGGTAAGACTTGAACTAATTCTTTTAGTTTAGCAAATCTGAAGGTAAGACTTGGGCTAAATCTGATTTTTGAGTTTGATTTTGATTTATTTTGGCCTAATTCTTTTAGTTTAGTTCAAATCACAATTTTTATATTTATCTTTAATTTGAGTATCCTATAGTGACTATATGCTAGGAAGGGTGTT
Source organism: Petrea volubilis (assembly GCA_026212405.1). Lineage (NCBI taxonomy): Eukaryota > Viridiplantae > Streptophyta > Magnoliopsida > Lamiales > Verbenaceae > Petrea > Petrea volubilis. The sequence goes on from CM047884.1 coordinate 6,923,463, forward strand.
AAAAAAAAATCCATGATAAAGATAATGTTAACGAAATAGGTTTTATTTGTCAAATTTTTAAAAGTATACTTATGCTTTAAAAATTCATTGGAAATTTTAAAAATATCAAAGAGTGAAAATTGGATTAAACTCATTTTTTGTTCTCAATACAATTTTGTTTTTTTAGAGAAGATAGTAAATACAAAATGTGTTTTTCGAATTATCTTGTTAATTATTATTTGTTAGCTTTGGTTTGAATAATGAGTTGGATTTTTATTAAATAGTAAGGTAAATTTATTATTATTATTATTATTATTATTATTGGATTTTCTCTAATTTTTTTATGTATTTGTGATTTTTTTACATAAAAAATTAATTTAATAATTATTATATATTTATGACATCATACCGGTTGAACCAGTAATCATTAAGGTCACCGGTTCTGTGTCGGGTCCGATTTTCAGAACATTGGTTACTACTCACATGAAATTACAATCTTGATCATTAATAAACTTTATTGGCATTTTGCAATCAAAACTCTGATAGTCACCATGAAACTAACACAGAAAGCAAAGGACTCTTATAAAAAAACAAAAACAAGAATCCACCATCTTGTTATTACAACAATGTTAATCACATGAGATAATCTAAATCTTGATCGATTGGCCAACTGGTGCTGCAATAATTCAAAGATTTAAGCAAATTGAGTGTCTCTATGTCCTCGACTTTGCGCAACACATTAACCCTCAACAATTGAAGCGCTTCGGCATACTCCTCCAGTTCCTCTAATTCCATGCTCTCCAACTCTGACTCCTCGTCCCACCACAGGTCTCTCTCATCTTCGGTTCTCTCTCTCTTCTCTCTCTCCAACCTCCTCAACGACTCCTCACACTTGCTGCTGCCCTCGTCGTCATTAATCTGCTCCGGAGTAGTCGGCTGGAACAGCTTAATCAGCGAATCAGCGGAAGGGTGGCCAAATTCAAAGATTTTTCCCGCCGGGGTCTTAACTAAAATTGCTATGTTCTCGCTACACAGAATGCTCAACTCGCTCGCCTTTTTAAATAGTCCGAGTCGCCGCATCGTAAAAGTCACTTTACGGCTCGACTTTTTTTCGATTTTCTTGATCTCGATTTTTCTCCAGCCCAAAACAGAACAAGAAAACTGTTTCTTTCCTCTCTCTTTCCTTTCTGTTTCTCTCTTCGTGTTTTGTTTTCCTTTCTCTTTCTCTATATTCTTGATCAAGAAAAGTGTTTCTTTGCTCTCTCTCTCTCTCTCTCTTCGTGTTTTTTTTCCTTTCTCTTTCTCGTTGTCTCTCTATTCTTGATCAAGAAAAGCGTTTCTTTCCTTTCTCTCTCGCTCGGATGAAGAAAAGTGTTCTCTACCTTTTTCTCTCTATTCCTGTGTTTTACTCTGTAACAGATCAAGAAAAGTGTATTTTACCCCTCTTTCTATTCCTTGTGTTTTACTCTCTTTCTCTATTCTTTTTCTTCTCTGTTTATAATACCGACTCCTCTCTCTCCTATTCGTTTTCTCTCTCTATTTATAATACCGACTCTTCTCTCTCCGTTCATAATACCCCCTCTCTCTCTCTCATACCAGTACCGAGTGAGTATTCATGGAAATTTTCTGACGGATCACTGGCATCCTATTTGATATGTAATCAATTAATGAATTTAGTTTATAGTCAAGTCTATGCTATTCATAAAATTCTGAATAATTTGGTGTTTCTTAAATTTCTTTCTTTTTTGTGAGAATTAATATATCTCAATATTCTAATTTTTTTTTATTTTTTGTGATGGTAAGTTAAATTCTAATTGTTAGTATACAGTAAAAGAATAACCTTATTAATCATTATTTAATAAGTTTTTTTTAATTATCTTTTATTTAATTGAGTGATTAACTAATTAATTAATTAATTGGAGAGAAATATAAAAAAGATGTAAGGCCATGAATGTAATTTCGATGTAAAAATAAAATAATAAAAAATTCAAGTGATGAAACAACAAAACAAACTAAGTAATATGACATATACGCTTAAGGTCTATGTTCGTTCCATGGCTTTTAGTTTAATAATAATATGAAGGATTTTTTTAAAAAAATTTCTACACTTAAAAATGATTGTTCTTAGGGCTACAAATGGGTAACCGAAAATTCGTTTACCGTTCGCATCTGTATTTATTTATAAGGTATATTATCCGCATCCATATAAAACAGATATTATCCGTATCCAATTATAAGTATCCGAATAATAAACGGATACGGATATGATAATTACATATCCGCTCCGAATGTGTATCCGACGGATATATTCATTTAATTATATCTTTTATCCGTATTCAATAAATAACATTAAAAAAAATTATTATTATTATTAGTAGTAGTAGAAATAGTGTGTGTATGTGTATATATTCTGATGTCTTCTTATAAGTAAAATAAATAGAAAAAAAATATAATTGACTCATATTTTCATAATTTGCAATCAAATAAAAAAACAAGTAAATATATTAACTTTAAATATATAATTAGCATATATTATACTTATATATACACAAAAGTTTCCATTAGATAAGTTACATAAATTTTATTTGATTTTTTTTAATTTTTATAAATAGATTCAGATATTCGGATAAATCGATTCGGATATTCAATCGGATATTTGGATAATTATAAGCGGAAACAAATATTCAGATATTCGGATATTCATAATTTTGTCAGATTTTTAGAAATGTTAAACGGATTCGAATATATCCGAATTCGCAAACTATCCATCAAATTCGAATTTGAATATGAGATTTTGAATATCCTTTGGATTCGAATACGGATACAGATATCGAAAAATTTAATCGGATACGGATTTGAATACTGCATATTCGCTCCGTTTAATATCCGTTCCGTTTACACCCCTAATTGTTCTCTACAAATAATTACTACAACATTGTACACAGAAAAGTAGCAAATATACATATTTAGCTTAAAAATCCTCCTATTACGGCATATTTTCAGATTGAATTTATGTACTGATAACTGATTGAAACTAAGTCCGTCAGAAACAATCTTACCGGTAATGGGTCACCAATGACATGGTTATTTCAAATTCTTATTAAATGTATGTCAGATTATTTAGCATGTTAATAGTAAAATCTAAATAAAATTAACGGCCCATAATTGAACTAATAAATTTCAACAAAAACTAACACCAAATGTTTTGATCCATATTATATATATCTTGCTTAAGTTTAGAGAAAATGACTCAAGTTCTCCACTAACACGAACAAAGCAAATCTTATACATAACAAATAGGATCAAGATAAACATGGATTAATATCATTCACAGTAACTCAACATTATTCAACTATAGCTCCAGAAGAGGCATATAGTTTTAGCTCACAAGACCACACAAATAGCGACATAGAGATGCAATAGCTTATTAAAAAAAGTCATCAAATTTGGAAACAACACAAGGGCTCAAAGCAATAAACACAAACCAAACAGTTGTTTGTTCCAGCTCAAGCTTCGTCATATCCAAGGAGGGCCAAGAGCATTTTTTCATAGTCACCGCGGGTATCCTTGGCAATGGCACGATCAAGTGGCACGCTGTTCCTTCTGTGATACTCGTCTTTAATGATCTTCAAGTCAACCTCGGCCCTGGTCGCCACAACTCTAGTGAGGGCTCCTTCATCCGTGCCTAGCTTGTTGACAGCAAGTCGAAGAACTTCCTCAAAGTATTTCTCAGGGTAGGCCAAGCACTTCACGGTGTTTCTCACTAACGCCACGATCTCCTCTTTGTGGTCAGCCTCCAAATCCTGCCAAACACAATGACCTGTAGGTATATCTGTCTCTTTGTGCATATAAATCATAAAGATCAAATACCTTCTCTATATCATTTCCAAATAGGTTTATGTATTGGTTCAGTGTTGCGTTGATTTGGGCTTTGCTCCTCGTGGTCAAAATCCTGATCACATCATCGCAGCTGTAATCCTTATCGCAGATTTTCTCGTGCAGAATTTTAGCTTCGGATTTTGCAAGAGTCAAGTTCACTTCATCTCCTCCATACCGGTATGAACTCACGAGAGGTACCAAAAGCTGCAGAAAAATAAAATAAATCAGCAACTTCGTATGAGGATTACAAAACAGCTATCCAGAGGTTCCGGGGCTCAAGAACACAGATCAGATCAACCGCACAGAAAGTGCATGATTCATGACAACAAACACTAGTCTTCTAAACATACTCATCACTCTGTCCCACTTTTGGACAAAATGATTCGACAAACAACCAAATTTGACATGTTTCAGTACCTTACGGAAGTCTCCAGAAGTGTGATAAGCAACATCCTCCTCGAGTGATCTCTTATAGCGAGCATGATAAGCTTCCCTTACAAGAATCAGTTCCTTTGGAGACCTCGAGCAAGCTATCTCAACAAGAACTTGGTTACTTGCTGTCCACCTCTTTATAGCTTCATTGGCCAAGTATGCATCACGCTCCGGAGGGTCCAGGGTCCACAGCAATACAATCCTCTGAACTCAAGACAATTGAAATATGGCAACAATATACATAAGCAAATTTATCAAGTTTTACAGTTGACAGATCAAAGAAGGACAAGAAAAGATACAAATCAAACCTCAAAGTCACTTGATAGTTCCTTATCCAATGCTTTGAGCAGATCTTCTCCATAAGTCTCTGCATAGACTTGCCTAATTAGCTTGCGTTGGGCGGCATTTCTGTGGCCCAAAATCGAGACGATCAATCCCTCATTGGTTCCCCATCCTGCAAAAGTCAAATCGAATCCACGGACAAAATCATCAGGGAACAAAATGGAAACTTACATGAGATAAAAAGATCCAACGCTATAAATAGTATAAATAATTTAACACTACAAGATATTCAAATAAAGAAAAAAAACAAAAGTATTACAAGATTAACAGATAATTACAATCCATCATCACTACATACTGTCTTACAAAAGGATATTTACAAAAGAAATTAACAGATAATTAGAATCCAAATAGTGCTATAAAACAGAGTAAGAATTATATGATAAACATTCGAGATCAGTAAAAAAACGGAATAGATCCAACGCATATTTCTTCTGCTTTTGGTTTTTTTCATCAAAACCTATGACATCAAGATCACATGATAACATTAAAAGTCTTCTTTGCTTAAAAAAAATCCGTGTCAAAAGTGTGTACAAAGTAAACATCGACTGCTCACTCCGATCATCACATTTTCTCACAGATCAAAGCAACAATCAGAAGAGATCTTCACATAAAACCATACGATCGATATCAGTACCAACTCAGTGAGAGAAAAACATCAAAAAATAACAAAATCTTAGCCATAATCCGATTAATCCATCCGACAGAGATGATGAATCGAACCTGAAAATGCTTTGTGGAGTTGCTCACAGTCTTCGGCTACAGAGGGAACATGTGCTGGTACACACAGAGTAGACATTGTTGGACTTAGTGTGTGTTTGTGTTTGTGAGTGGTGATCTGTGTTTACAAAAACCCGAAAACGCGTTGAATGAGTGAGCCTTTCCTCCCTTAGCTTATGACGATAGATATAGTGCCACGGCGATTCATATATTTGTCCTGAACGAAATTTTTAAATCCAAAATACAAGCTAAGTAGGAATTATTGATATAATGTGCGTCCGAAATATTTAATTCAAGTCACAAATTAAGTCTTAACCACTCCAACAAATCCAAAGTTGATTATATGATATATGCATTACATGGTTCATTACCACATGAAGTATTGTAATATTTGAATATGGTCAAACCTTGATTTTAAGTATATATATCCATTATCTAATCCACAAATTATATTTATTTTATAATTGATGTATATAACGCAACAAATCAATAATTTATATGTATGCTTATAAGAGTTGAATTAATATTTACCATGGGACTAATATAGAAAATGCAATAAGTTGTGGGAGAACATTTTTTTTTTTATTCACTTACCATTACCCACATAATTTTACTTACCATAAACTTTGAATTTGATAAAAGGAGAATATTCGGATCCATATAAATTAACTTATTCATTTATCTCCACATTTTGATACACGTGAAACAAAAGATTTAATTTGGAAATTGCATGGATCCCACTGCAATGATGCAATCCCAGATGTGCGCACAACGTGCCTCCCCGTTCACATCATCATCATCCCAACCTTATCTTTTGACCTTTGAGCCTTTGATATAGAAATCTGATGTGAACCCTTCAAATCATTGCCCCAACATACGCACCTTTTCCCACTAAAAAATATATATAAACTACAACTTCTAATTTCTTTGCGCTTTACGTTGCGTCCCACTAGTCAAATTTATAAATAAATTATAATTGTAGTTGAGGTTCCTTTTAAATTGTATGGTATTGTTTTAATCGTAATATATCTCGATTTGGGTTTCATTTTCATTGTAGTTATTTGTTCTATTCTGAAACAGTTCGTAATATATATTCTTATAATTCCTAGAGGTAGACATTATTCCTTAATCCTTATCGATCTCTCTCAACAACAGGTGTACAATCAAAGTTTATCAAAACAAGAATGTAATTGTACGCTAGAAAATACATAGTTTGCTCTCATATTAACATTGAGATATGACTGAGATGGAGGCTTACGTTATAAAAACTAATAAATCACGACGTAGGGGCTGAAAATTGGAGTCTAATAGAGACCTGATCCCCTACCTAATCCAATGTGTGATAATACATTTTTCCTCGTATCACAGTAAACCTATCATCTACTAAAAAGTTCTTTCCCGTTAGACAACGATAAAAGGGATACAAGAAACCAATTTTAATCCTACCGAGGCTAGCGCGTAGTCTCCTCACTATTTGAACCACGTTATATTTACATGAATCTAATGCTATATCTAAATTCCAGAGAACTAAAATTTCAATGTCGCCGACGGAACTGAGAATTTTCTACAATAAACAGGCCAATAATGAGTTAGCACGACGGTCAAATTGAAACCTTCACAACTTAACTAACAGCCTACCTGAAGAAATACAAAAGCTTATGAAGGTGTGAAAGGGCAGACACAAACTGGTGGCAGGAACCACTCGCAGAGAGAGGAAATTATTGCATGGTTCGTAGGGCCACAGGCAGGCACCCTACAGTCAAGATCATGCCACACTTCGTATGTAGATATTTGTTTTTTATCAAACACATGTAAGACGTGGTATAATATTGACGTATGGAACATGGATGCAGCCAAACAACTTGTCCTTACAATAAGTGGAGAGGTGGCAGAACTAGACTTAGTTTGGGCATCAACACAGGCAATTGTAGCTAAACGAAAACAGCACAAGCACGGCCATGCATCCAACTGCAACACAGCTACCAAACCATTCATCAAAAACAGCAGCATCAGTTTCTATAGCTATCAGCAACAAGTACAGCAACAACCGATCTACAAGAATACTGGCTACCACCCAACAGCTACAGCCACGATCTCATGTGCTGTAACACAGCGCAACTGTTATCAGCTTATGGCTAGATAACTTTCCAACTAATGAATGAAATTCCAAAAACAGAAAAATTAAGGACCCCAGCTCACAGTAACATTGCCATAACATGTCAGATGTGGTTGGCGAACAGGACTTCTATTTGTCAACTACAACAGACAATATTTATGTCGGCTCCAGCAAAAGCTCAAATGATCGCTTGTGAAAAATATATTTCTTTCCCAAAAATCAGAGTAAAGCAGAAATTAGGACTTACAGGTGACATGATTCAAGAATGACATGGGGGTTTATTCCTTACCAATCATGTCATGTTCAGGAAGTTTGTAAAGAAACCTTAGATCATCACCAGCAAGAAATTTATAACAATCAACAGCAAAATAAAGCAGCATCAACAGCTACTGCATCATTTAAAAACAGCATCAGCAGCTGCTGCATCTTGTCAATCAGCAACAACCAACCCCCACGGATACAAACTATAGAAGGCAAGCGAGAGGTTCATATAAGCAATCAAAGTATCAATAAGCAAAAAGAGAGGGAACAAAACCATAGAAGAAAACTCAATCCACCCGAAAAGTAAAGAGTTTAGAACGGTACCAAACTACTGGAAGTAGAGTGCAGAAATTATCAAAATAAAACATAGCAAAGAGTACCCCAAGTACAACAGAAAGGATTTCAACCTCTGCAACAATGTCAGGAAAATCACTCATAGCAACCACTACATAGATGATCGCAAGATCGATCAAGTACTCGACAAGGAATATGCTGCAAATAACAGCGCTGCATTGAAGATTTCATCAAGCAGGCCCCCACTCCATTACTCCTGAGAAAAGAAAAGGGAAAAGGGAAAAGAACAAAGAACAAAAGATCATCATGACCATCAAATAGAACAGTTCTCAACAAAGCCAATAACAACAGAGCAATCGAGTACTTACATCGGCCTCAGAACGTGGAGATGGGCTTCGAGAATCACGTCGACCACGAGGAGAGATACTCCTAGGGGTGGGAGATTTTTCTTTGTCATTACGAGTATCCGGACTTTGATCTCTAGATCGAGGTGTTCTGTTCGGAGATGGACTCCTTCGAGGACTAGGACTCCGTCGAGCAGGGGAAGCACTGTAATGATGAAACATGCTTACGCAGAAAGCAAACAAAAAGAAACAAGTAATCCAGTTCAGGTCCATATATGATGACATTAAAGAAGTACCTCTCATAAGACCGACTTCGTCTACGCCTCTCATCATCATATTTGCCTCGTCCACGTTCTCTGCGATAACCAGGACTTGCGCTGCGGCTGCGGCTTCGAGACCTGCTCCTGCTCCTGTAACGGTAATCCCTGTCCCTGCCACGATGACGTTCACGTTCATATCTACTCCTGCTTCTACTGCGGCTTCTCCTCCGATTGTCCCTGTCCCTGTTATCACCTCTATTCATCAACTCAATTTCTTCCACAGTAAAAAGAGTGGAATTAAGCATCAGAAAGCAGGATGCCAAAACCCTTAACAAGGTGGGAACGAACTTCAAGTAAGAGAAGTCCAAAGATGCCTAGTCTATATCTGTTTCCTACAACTGATGATGATAAGAGCCGGGCTCTTTACAGCATGAATTGGCTAGACACAAAGAATGCACAAAAGTCAGCACATAAACATCGAAAGAAGTCCACAATGAGATGATTATTTCAGTGAGATTGGAAACGTCCCTTTGCCATTCAGACTTGTAGAATAGAAACTTATACTATCACAAGCCTATATCAACAGCGTAAAGCCCAAATGCCTTAAAATACACATAAAACATGTGAGCCGACAACTTAAAGAATAAAGGCAGAGCATCATACCTTGGTCGAGGACTGCGGCTCCTTGACCTCACTTTGGACCTATACACAGGTTCCTCAATTCTCCCTTTGTGGCTGATGACAAAATTCAGTGAGTGAGTTAAAACAGTTACTGGATTATTCATATGAATATGAACTATGATCACCAGTATGATAGATCAAGTCATATAACTGCATAATTGGCAGAATTCATATATATATAATTTAAACAAAATCCCCATAATCACATAGAAGCTAGCAATATGAATCTGGAATGAAAACCCGATGAACCATACAATTATTAATATCTATCCCAAAGCACTTAAGCTTGTAGTCAAACAATAGCAAACAAGACAAGTTGATTGGAGGACTTACATTCGCTCAGCATTGGGGCCATATTTAGCGAATTGAACCATAATTTCTCTCCCATCAACAACTCTTCCTGCATGTCAGCTCAATTATCAAAACAAAGAGAAAATTGACAATGTTTTCCTTCCTCACACTAACCATTTGTATTTTCTACCAACTTACCATCTAGCTTCTCAACAGCTTTTTGAGCCTCATCTTGATACTTATACCGCACAAACGCAAAGCCCCTTGAGTCTCCAGTCCTAAGTTAAACAACAACATATAGTACCTTAGATAAACAGAATCTTACACAGTGAAAATAGCACTTAGTATTTAAAAGAAAATTGGGCTGAAAAATTTAGAGTATTTTTCCTTATCAGTTTTTCAAATTCTGCATTCTTGCATGGTTAGAGCCACACCCAATATGCAAATTCCACCTTTAAATTAAGAAAACACCGTTTAGCAACCTCAAATACCCAGTACTTGGCAAATTACACCCTCAACCATTTCAGGTGGAAATTCAGCAGGAAATTCAATTTGGTCGGATTTTCTGCCACTTGACTATTCATTCCCACAAAGGTTAAGCCAGAACAACCTTCTCTATTCTCTTCTACAACTTTGTCCCTTTTTTCACATTAAGTACTTCTCTTCTCACTCTAAATTCTTTTGAACCTTCATGGTAACCCATCCCCGTGCCCATGCTCCTCTTAGCATTTTCAATTGAACAGAGCTACCACTATTGACAGGGAGCTTCACCCTAGTAAATATTCCCTCTTTGGTTTTGAGTAGTTGTGGAACCAATTTCCTACAGACTTGAAGATAAACAGCTACTGCCAACTTCAATTGATTGAATTTCTTTTTTCGATTTAATGTTGCTTGCTCGGTTTGACTATCACACCAGCACGAAAGATGATGAGAAATAACAGAAAAACAGAAACAAAAATGAAGGCAAGATGCTTTCCAATTTTTGTTGTGAGAGCCAACTAGGGTTGCAAATGAGTCGAGCGCGGCCAAGCTCAATTGAAACATATCAAGCTCAAGCTTACAAAAAACAATGTTTAAATTAGTCACTTTTGAATTATTTTCTCATCGTTCTTGCCATCAGAATTGTTATATGTCATCAATCAGATTAATGTATAACTTTAAATTATTGTTGTATTTTAATGCATAACTATAACACTAAAAGAATATTACAGATTCATAGTTATTTTATTACCACAAATATTTTTATTCAATGCTACTATGTATAATTATCAAAATCTGTTGTTAATGAACATGACATCAGTATAATTTTTTCCAAACATGTTTATTCAAACTCGAGCTCAGCTCATGAAAGAGCCATACCCAAGCAGACTTACAAGGCTCGCGACCAGCTTGACTCATTTTGCACGCTAAGACAACCTACTAATATTGGGTGTTGGAGAAACAGTAAAACCTTTACTGGCGTAACCGTTGAGTTTACCACCGAAATCTGGGTGAATAGAATTTCCGAACAAAATTTCTGATGAAACAGCTGAGGGGGTGCAATCTAAGAAGAACTTGGTATTTCTGACGGTAAAAAAATGCAATTTTTAAATTTTTGAGTGCAAATCAAGTGTAACCTACAGATGTAATCCAATCAATTTCGAAACAAAAATAAAAACCCTTACAGAATCCAAAAGGGATTTTGAGTTCCAACTACTTTCAATTGATTTCCCCAAAAAAAAATCAAATAACCTAGCAAAGTCGAATTCTTGGGAACGCACAAAGAACAAAATAACTTACAATTCCAGTTACACACACGCATAGAGAAACACAGAAAAAAGTTCGCTATTTGCACAAAAAAACACATTCACACAACACAAGCGCCTAATCACATACCTCCGGTCTCTGGGGATGAAAACATCAACCACTTTTCCATACTTATCAAAGAGGGGGAACAAGTCGTCCGCTGTCGTACCTGAAAGCGCATTCAAACAAAAACCTCATTAAAATGCAGAAAAAAAAAACATGAATTAGCCACAATAGCAACGGAAACACAGGAGAAGTGTAAGAGTATATACGAAAAGTGATGTTGAGAACGAGGAGAGAGAAGGTATCTCTGATGTCCGGCGGCCCAGATCTTCCAAAGTGCGACATCTTCTTCTTGGTGTTTTTCTCCGGCTTCTTTCTAGGGTTTCGATTTTGAAATTGTGGCCGCTGATTCTGTAGTTCTTGTTTTAACCGTAGAAGTCACTAGAAGATCCCGCTCCATTTGGACGGTTTTGCCCTTGCTTTTTGGCGTTGAACATGGGGCATTCTAGGTCCTAAAAGAAAAAGGGCCAAAAAATCATGATATTTCAATATTTGGCCGGATAATAATCAATACTATTTATATTAGCAGTTATATTATTATCTCTACTATCTATAGTATTATCAATATTAACCAACATGATTGGCGTGGTGGTTCAGTACCTCATCCCTTAAGTATAAGGTCGGGGGTTCGATCCCTATCCATATGAATGGAGCAAACCATTTGGCCAGTCTCCTACCGCTTAGTGCGCTGATAGTAGGAACGGGGATTAGTCCTCTAGCTGTCGGCCGGAGGAATACCTTGAAAAATCAAAAAAAAAAAAAAGTATTATCAATATTAATATTATTATTATATATAGAATGATGATTCTTTAGTAGTCACTTTTGGTCCCACCCAATTTGTTCTGTCATTTTTTGTTATTTTTATTTATTTTTTCTATTCTCTTTCTTTTTTTTCATGTTCTTTTTACTTGTCTCTGTCTTCCATCTTTCTCTCATGTTTTAATATCTTTGTTTTTTTGGTTACTTTCTTTGTATTTATTTTTTTAATTTTATTTTATTTTAAATTATTTTACCTTTCATTTATTATTAATTTAATAAATAAAGTAGAAATATTCAAATATATATATATATATTGATAGTATAAATACTGATAAATTTTAAGCATATAATTAATTTTTTTTATTATGTACATAAATCGAGTGTGTCAAAACTACTAGCTTTTAATAAAATGTGAGAGGCTTTAGCTTCTTTTTTTTTTTTTGTCTATTTTTCTTTTGTGTGAAACTTCTTAAAATTTCCCTATTAAGTTGTTACCTGTTTAAAGACCCACAATTATATGAATTAACTATCTTTTATCATGTTACCTATTTAGTGCTTTTATAATTGTGTCACCGCTATTTTTATATACTACCTTTTATATTGACCTCTCCATAAAATAATTTTACCTTCTTTTAACCTATTTTTTCCAATGTAAACTATTTTCCTTCTCTCTATTTTTGAAATAAATTATTCATTATCTCTCATGTCCAACTCTACTCTCTCTATTTTATTTGATCAAGCATGCTATTCAAAGTAACAAATTCAAAGTTATACTTAATTAATTAATAAAATATGTACTACATAAAAATTAAATATTATTTAAATTTCATATGCATAAAATTTTTATGAACACATAGAAAATGTCACTCCTGCTAGTGTTCATAATTAATGTATTTCAACATAATAACTGTGGCTAACCTAAATGAGAAGATAAACAATAAGCCTATTTGGATAAGTTTAAAAAGAATTGTTTGTCGAACCGTGCTTTTTACAATAGAGCTCTTTTTAAATTGAGTAATTTTATGTTAAAATGCAGTAATTTAAAAGTACTTTAGAAGGTAATTTCCTTTGGAAACTACTTTGAACAGCTTCAAAAAAAAGCCACTTTTAGACCTTTTCTCTAGCTTCTACTTTTTAAAAAACGTTCAACAAAACGCTAATCTATTTCAATGAAGTGCTTTTTAACAACAATAACAATGACAACAACAATAACAATAATCTATACTATTAATAAAAAACGTTTTGGTCTCTTTAGTCTCTCATATTTCTAATTTATTTTCTCTCTCATCTCCCCTCTATCACTATTAAAGTTATTTAATTTCTTTCTTTTCTTCTTCTATCTCCTCTATCATTTTTTTCATGTCTCTTTCATCATTTTTTTAATTTTAATTTTATTTATTTGTTAATCTTATAATGTTATTTTTATTTTAAACTAGTTTTCTATAATAAATTAATAAAATACATTATAAATAATTAAAATATATATAATAATGTATAAAGTCCAATAAATACTTTAATTTTATTAAGAATTTAAATATATAACTAAATTATAATTTATTTTTATTTTGCACACGCATCGAATGTGCCCAACCAACTAATAATAATAAGTGTTTTTCTTTTGAAAAAAAAAACCATTCAAACAAGCTTAATATATGTTGGCCTAATGGGTAATGGGCATATGTGTTTGTATCGGTAATAGGTAATAAAAAAAGGAATGCGAATGAGTATGTTTGATTTTGTGTATGATACAATCTCATACAAAGTATTTGGAGATGTGTGTGGTAGTTAATTATTCATGTTTGGTTTGGAATATTATGTTGTGCGAGTTATATCTATCTATCTATCTATCTATCTCCTTATAACTATTTGATTTTGGGTATGAATATTCTACACAAGATGCACTGACAAAAAGTCCTGTCTTGTAAAACAACAATTAGTATTTGTTAGTCCATGCATCCACAACACCAATCTTGCTTCAAGGGGTGAGATTCACAGCTCCAATATTATCATGTAATATGCCAAGCCGAGAGATAGATGGAAACGGCCCATACTTTCAAATAAACCAGATGGTATAAATACTCAATGGGTACAATAGGGGTAGGGTCCACCCACCCAGGCCCACACTACTAATATTAGGGTACATATAGAGTTTAAAAATGTAAGATTTAGATGATATTTATGTAGATATGTTATTGGCATGAGTAATGATACCCTAACCATTTGTAGCCCTAATCAAAATGTACAAATTAATCTAACTTAGAAATTTAGATTTAAAAGCCAAGTTACATAAAGGAAGGGATTCAAAACCCTAAGGTCCCTAACACCACTCAACACTGCGTTTTTTAGTTTTGAGTTTTCCATTAATTACTGTCATTTATAGTCATCAACTTACAAGGAAAGAGAATCAAAAAATAGGTAGATTTTTTTTCCATGTTCTTTATTCTAGACATATGTTTATTTTTTTGAATTATATATCATTTAATTACATCAATCACTTCGAGAATAGAAATCAAATTACTACATCATATCCAAATTATATCATTTACAAATCAAACTATTCTACGACAAATAAATCAATAAACTACTATTAAAGTAAGAATAAAGACCCACATGTGCATTAGTGGAGAATCGAAACCAAGACCTTAAAAGTCCTGAGGCCCCAATAGGCATATTTTTTTTTCTATGTTCTTTATTCTAGACATATGTTTATTGAACAGCATTTAGTTCATTTCTTTATTTCATGTTTTCACTTTCATAAAGAAGGGCTTCTGTTGAGAAACTCTAAGATGAATAAAAAAGCCAAGGATAAGGTGGCTCGAATTCCTTAGATAAGAAGTCTTACATATCCCTTACATATTCCTTTCAGGCATCAAAACATACAGAGTTTTTAGTGAATTTTTTTGGTGGAATTTCAGCGAAAATTTTAAAAAAATAAAAATATGTAACTTTTTAATTTTTCAGTGAAATTTTGGCAAAAATTTCCACCAAAAAATTAAAAACAAATTAAAAAAAAAGTTAATTTTTCAAAATTCGAAGAAATTTCGGCAAAAATTTCCTTCGAAAATTAAAAAATAAATAAAAATCTTAAAATTTCAATTTTTCAATAAATAAAAAATCTTAATTGTTGTATGCTACATATATAATATTTATATATAATTGGAGAAATATTTATATTAACCCTAATTTTATTTTTATTATTATTATTTGAATTGTATGCTACATGTATAATATTTGTGTATATACATATATATAGGATTAATTACATCTACACCCCCTACGAGTTTACGAAATTCCCACCAATAGCCCTCTTAGATGAAAAATTACACATACACCCCCTTTAAAATATTAAAATTACAAATGCACCCCCTTCCAGTAGGGTTTGTATGAAAAAAGTGATAACGTCAGCCAAAAATTTATGTGATCTGATTATTTTACCTTTGGTAATTTTGCAAACTTAGAAGGTGATTGTATGTCATTTTTAAAGTAGAGAGGGGGTGTATTGTAATTTTTTATGAAAGTAATTAACCGTTACATTTCAAATTTTGATTATTGAAAATTTAAAAATGAACATTTATGACTGTTTTTTGACTATTAAAGTTGCTCCTCTCTCTCTCTCTATATATATATATATATCACTATTACAATTTCATTTGACATGAATTTAGTTTAAAGTATATATACATGTTTTTTCTTATTCCTAGCTATTCTTATAGGTTGTGTTTGGTATAGGTTTATGTACAAGATTATATGTGTACCCCACCTATAATTATATTCGATAGATTTTTTTTAGCTCTTTATAAAGCATAGGTCCAATTTCTTATCCATCAATTTATGGGATAGCCCATCCCACTATGGGGATGGGATGTGTAATCCACTTGATTTGGATTGGGTTGATAAAAGTTGTAATTTACTGCATTACACTTAAATATATATGATGTGGCTTAAATTAAAAGGTTTTTCATGATTTGCTTTAAATCCATATGGAAAAAAGAATACTACCAAACATAATTTGAAGCATATATCATGAAATAATACTTACAATTAACCAAATATATTAATGCAATGGATTGATAACAAATTTATAGCATATTTATCTAATGATTTTACTATCACACACAATCCTATACTACTACCAAATGCAACCCTAGTGTCTTATGTTGAAATACAAGAAGGACCAATGCCAAAAAAAAATCCAAAAATCAATTCGATTTGAAAACAAGCATTGTGATAGCGGATACGAATGAAAATCATGGTAATTGTAGTATTATTGTCCAACTCATAGGTACTCCCATTGGTGTCTTCCCTACTTTTATGAAGACGAAGAGGCTTTAAATTGTGCCATATGAATGAATGAGGTCGTAACATATGCTTGTTAAGAAGCTCTACTTATGGGGGCAACATTGTGCCAAAGCTTATGACGTTTAACCTCATATTGCTTGCTATTTATTTATTTTTCCAAATTGTTAAGTTTATCACTAACTAATTAGTATTATTGTTGTACCCTTTTTTTTGTCAATAATATAGTATCTTTCATATTTCCATATAGCTTTGGTAAGTTATTTTATATGTATTGTTTTCAATTATAAATGTATGGTTAGACTTAGATATTAAAAAGAGGCTTGATTTTTTACACATCTCTTTTGGCGAAACTCTATTACATAATACATACAAAACATATTTCAGGTTACAAGAGCCATATGGAAATAAGAAAAATAAAATATCATTGACACCATATGAAATAGGAAGGATACAATATTTTTCAACAAATTAAAGCATATAATAATAATACTAATTAGTTAGCATTAAACTTAACAATATGACAAAGTAGATAAATAGCAAATAATATGATGTTAGGTGCCGCATGTTTTGGCACAATTTTGCCCCCATAAATATATTTAGTTGGAGTTTCTCAACAAGTATATGTTACGACCTTATTCATTCGCGTGGTACCATGTGAAGGCTCTTTTTTTTTCATTCAAGTAGGGTAGACACCAATGATGGCACCATGAGTTGAGTAATAATAATACCATATTTACCACGATTGTCATTCATATTCGCTATCATAATGCTCTGTTGCAAGCCAAATTGATTTTTTTTGCTCTTGTATATCAATCATATACATTAGAAGAATGACTAGAATAAGCCACGTGTGTGTAATCTAAACTAAATACATGTCAAATAAAGTTGTAATGGTGCATATATATAGCGAGAGGGAGGGGGCGGGTGGGTAGGAGGAGACAGAGAGAGAGAGCGAAGAGGAACTTTAATAGTCAAAAAACAGTCATAAATGTTCATTTTTAAATTTTCAATAGTCAAATTTTGAAAATGTAACAATTAATTACTTTCATAAACAATTACACATACACCCCTCTCTACTTTAAAAATTTCATACCACCCCCTTCTAAGTTTGCAAAATTATCAAGGGTAAAATAGTTAGATCACATAAATTTTCGGCTGACGTCATCACATTTTCGCCGGAACCCTACCGGAAGGGGTGCATCTGTAATTTTAATATTTTAAAGGGGGTACGTGTAATTTTCATCTAAGAGGGCTACTGGTGGGAATTTCATAAACTCGTAAGGTGTGTAGATGTAATTAACCCATATATATAATTGGAAAAACGATTATATAAACCTTACTACTACTACTACTATTGCTGCTGCTGCTGCTTTTGATCAGAAAAGAATGTAACAATACGTTATAAATTATACTAAATTAAAATAAATGATTTAATAATTTAACTTTAAATTTACTTCAACTAAGAGTAAATAATAATGTAATGATATTTCAAAATTTATTAAATTAATAATTTTAGACATATATGTTAAGTACTGGAAAAAGAAAAAACATGAATAAAAATTGATAATGGTCCAATGGTAATAGACTCATTTGCCAACTAAGTAGCAAGGAATTGACTCCCTGTGATTAAATAATATGGGTTAATTTTGGGTCCGTGTGGGTTATACATATCTACACGCATATCTACACGTGTGAGGGAGGGGTGGTGATCCTAGTTTTGATTCCCTGATTGGCCAATTGGAACTTCATTTTAATAAAAAAAAAACAATAAAATTATAGGGATAATAATTGGTTTAATTTACCAAAAACAAAAAAATCACCAAAATTTCACTGGAAAATAATTAAAATTTTGAATAAAAATCCTTCGAAATTGAAAAGCAACGAAGGACTGCCGAAATTACTTATTTTCGGTGGAATTTCGCCGAAAAATTCACGAAAATTATCATTTTTTCCCGTAGTGCTTTGTGGTAATTCGAAATAAAAAGCTCTCCTTTTGTGACTCAAAGTGATGAAACTAAGACTGTTGATGATTCAGAAGGATGAAACTCAGATATAGTTTGAACTTATCCGTAAGTTGGACACTCTGTAAGGATTTAAACACTTAAATTATGAATTTAAAATTATGGTTGCACTTTGGGAAAAGTTGTGGGAGATATTCTCAACAAAATGAAAATGTTTGAACAAAAAATTTTGTGGCCTCTTTTTGTATTTTTTTTTTTTGGAGAAAATCATAAAAGTCAATCATTATTATAGAACCAACCAACAAAATTTTATGACTTCATTATAAGGAGAAAGTTTTGAAAGACGATCTCATACTACAGAAGACACTCAATATTGCAAGAAAGGAAGTGTTATATGACTAGAAATGTCTTGACCAAAGTGTAAGTAGCAAGTCTTTCTTATCCTTCTATTTAATTTCATAGTTCTTAATCTACTTTAACGATTAATTATATTTCATTCTCCAATACGTATCTGCTTTCAATATTGTTGAAATATTGTGTTTGTCTAATTTACTAACCAAAATAAAGTAGAGTATTGTTCACATTACAATTCTCAAAATTTATCTCCTGATCTAAATTCCACTTTAATGATTAATTATATTTTAGGGCGAATTAAACTGACCACCACTAAGATTATGCTAATTTATGAAAAATCCCATGTTGTTTCAAAAATTACCAAAAGCCCCATAAGATTATACCCATAGTACAACTAGCACCTAGCCTTAGGTTGGCTTATTTTCCTTTTCGAAAATATTACACTAACCACCCCTGAGGTTAGGCTAATTTATGAGAAATCCCTTATAGTTTTAAAAATTACCAAAACCCCCTGAGGTTATACACATTTTACAACTAATATATATCCTTAGGTTGACTTATTTGAAGGTGGGAATGCAAAGTTTATAGGTATGCCCCTGAGGTGAATTTTGTTATGTTTTGTCGAAATGAAAACTAGTTCATTGTAATTTAATAAATCAATAGGGGTTTATTATAAGAGTTTAATTTATATTTTCATATTTAACCATTCAAAGCCAGTTCTGACGCTTGTCGAACACCGTTCTTCCAAGGTCTTCACTATCATTGGCATATTAAATGACCACTTCATCATATTTATTTTGGCGGTGAAATCGGTGTGTGATCGCTCGCATGTGGAGCCGATTTCACCTCCCAAAAAAAATATGATGAAGTGATCATTCAATATGCCTGATGGAAGATGATGGAAAAACGGTGTTCGGCAAGCGTTAGAAGTGGCTTTAAAGGGTTAAGTATGAAAATATAATTTGAACTCTTACAATAAACCCCCCGTTGATTTATTAAATTACAATGAACTAGTTCTTATTTTGAGAATATATAAAAAATTCACCTCAAGGGCATCCCTATCAATTTAACATTCCCCATTGGAAATAAGTTAACCAAAGCGTAGGTATTAGTTGTAACATGGGTATAACTTCAGGGAATTTTTGGTAAGTTTTGAAATTATAGGGGGTTTCTTGTAAATTAGCTTAACCTCAGGGGTGTTTGATGTAATATTTTCAAAAAGGGAAATAAGTCAACCTAATGTTAGGTACTAGTTGTAATATGAGTATAACCTCAGGGAATTTTTGGTAATTTTTAAAACAATAGGGGATTTTTGTAAATTAGCCTAATATCAGAGGTGGTTAGTGTAATTCGCGCTATATTTTGTTCTCCAATATGTAACTATTTCCAACGTGGTTGAAAGATTGTGTTTGTCTAATTTACTAACCAAAATAAAGTAGAGTATTGTTAACATAAAATTCAAAATTTCATCTCATGATCTAAATTCAATGACCACAAAACATTAATTTCATTAAACAACCACAAAATATTTCACAAGCATTACAATGGTTGTTTCAAAATACCTACAAAATAGACTTCTAACAATACTGTCATAAGCAAAATCGTAAGCCAAAGGATAAATGCAACAATTGATAAAAGCAAACATAATATATAGTTCGGGGAGTGCACATGCTCCCCCTGACTTTGAAATTATTCCATATATATATTCTTAAATTTGAGTGATCACACAGTTATTTTGTTAATCAACTCCATCGACATCCTTCGGTGAGCCTGCTTGATTCTTTTTTTTTTTTTTTAAATTTAATCATTTATATTATCTATAATCTCTAGCAAATAGGTGCGCCTATGGACCTCGGGGTTTTAGCTCCGCCACTTACTCCCACAATTATTAGTCTTCATTCATATAGCTTTTGAAAGGTCTTCTTCAAAATCTTCATTTGGAATAGGAGTGGCGGAAGATGAATCACCCAAAATGAGAACCATGTTGGTTGGGTTTTCTCAAAGATGTTGGAGTTCTAACATCTCAAGAAAAATGTCATATAAATTAATCAAAGTTGGCTCCTCTAGCATAGCCCTCATCGCATCTAGTGAAGAACACATATCGAGGAATAATCTTATTCAAAAACTCACCCCCCTCATGTTTCAACAAAGTGAACTTGTTTCTACTGGAGTTGTATAATAATTTCAAAGTAGTCGGTAAATGTGAAGGAATAGCTATGGACTTTTTGCCATCAGATGTCTAAGCCATTGCTTCAGTATATTGAGAATGGGATATTTCTATTTATTTGGAGTGCATCATATCAACTTATGAACAAGTATTTATACAGCGATCATCTACATCAATTTATTATAGTATTTGAAAGGCCTGTGTAATTTATAATTAAAATTTCTTAGATTGATGAATCAAGGGGGGCTCTACATCTGCACAAATTGACTCACTTGACCCCCTATGGTAATACCCATGAAAAAAAAATGTTGGATTCAATTAACCCAATAAAAAGAAAAATTAATAATTTTGAACTTTTATTATGCTTTATATTATTCTTATAAGTTGTTATTTGTATTTTTTTTTTAAAAAAGAGATGTTTAGATATAGTACTTCAATATTTTTTTAAGAAAGAATCCAAAGTATAATAATATTTTTTTTACTAAGGGATGATAAATAATTACCATTAAACTAGTTATATATGAATATATATATATATATATATATATATTAACATATTGTATTTAGTATAAATAAAAATTAGACTACATATTTAGTTATTAATTTTTAAATTGCAATATTCAGATACCATACAGATTTTTATATTAATTGAAGGGATAATTGCAAAAAACCCATTTGTGGTTTTGGGAAGTTGGACGCAGGTACCCCATGATTTAAAAATATGAAAAAAATACCCTCAGTTTTTGAAAAACATGCTCACTTTCTATTGTCGTTAAATCAAGGTTAACATCGTTATTTTTTCACTGAAATACCCGTTATGCCCTTATTGTTAAGAGCTATTAGAGCTTGATTTAAAAAATGAACGGTCCAGATTGATTGTTTAATAAAAAAATATAATACAAAAATATAAAATTACAAATAAAAAAACTTATATTAAAAATATCATACTTAAATATAAAAATTCTAAATAAAAATATTTTATAAACATACAATTACACACACTCTATACACACACAACACACACATAATATCACACACACAATTACACACTCTCTGCACACACAAAACACACACACCTGCACATGCAAAAACACACACACACATACACAAACAATAACACACAAAACACCCACCCACCCACTTGCACACATATAAACATACAATCGCACACACAAAAACATACAATCATACACCTGCGCACACATATACAAAATGACATGCACAGATGCACACACAATTACACACACACATATACACACTCAAATATAAAAATTGGGTTAGAAAGAAGGTGAGTGAGGAAGAAGATGGGTGGGGAGGGGGTTTTCTCGTGTACACACATACTTAGATCTAATTTTTAGTGAAGAAAAAGATGGATGGGGAGGAAGAAGAAGATAGGTGGGTTACACACACCTAAATCTAAAAATTGGGCGAAGAAGAGGAAAAAGAAGATGGTGTTTGGGGGGGGGGAATCAAATTTGGAAGAGAAAAGATGGTGGCGGTGGTGGTGGTTGGAGGAGAGGATGCGGGTGGCGGTGGGGATTGAGGTGGCAGCGACGGCGACAGTGATGGCAATGGAGAAATAAGAAGGAAGAAAATGGGTGGAGGGGAGGAAGGAAAAGATGGTTTTGGTGGCGATTTCAATAGTGGCGGCGGCGGTTCTAAAGATGCTGGTGGTCCTGTCGCCGGCGGCGGCTGCGTGGAGGTGGTGGTGGAGTGTGAAGAAGAAGAAAGAGGAAGGAAGGAAAAAAGAAAAGAAAAATACAATAAATAAAATAAATTTTGAAAAAAATGAAGAATAAATAAATAAATTGAAACCCTAAGGGTATTTGAGTAAATTCAATATTTTTTAGAAGTAAATTATGACTTAATTATATAAATACTAGTATCAGTTGCGCGTGCACTCACTCCCCATTAATTTGGACGGAAAAAGTTCTGTATGAATTTAGAAAATGGAGGGTGCTTTTTTTCATATTTTTAAACCATAGGGTAGTAGTGTTCAATTTTCCAAAACCATGGGTAGGTTTTTTTGGAATTATCTCTTAATTAAATTTAGTTTAATTTTTCTTAGTACAATTTGGTACAGGAATTTTTATTTTTCAATATAATTTTGGTCCTTCAATTTTTTTTAATGACTAAAGTCCAATATGATTTTGTGATCAAAAATTGGATTGCTATGGAGGAAAAATGGAGGGAGTATTATTTTCACTTTCAAATCAGTCAATATATTACATTAATGGCCAGCTATTATATTTCCCAACTTGTTTAGGTATTTGTATATGGTCAAATTTATGTATTGCACCAAATTCACTCATGACTTTTATCAACCGGGGGCGGCCCAACACAAAAAATTGAAGAGAACATAATGATAGACTACAACAAAAATAAATAATTCGCATTAGTTCAAAATGCATTAACTTGTACAACAAAAATAAGTTAGTCACATCAGCCCAACACAAGAAAAAATAAGTCATTTCCATTATGTTTTAAAAAGAAAAGAAAAAGTCATTTCTATTATAGCCGAAACAAGGAAAAAATAGGTCTTTGCATATCTTTCGAAACCTATGCCAATCCACGTGATTGACCTATTTGCAAAATAAAAATATAGCATATAAATAGATAAAGAAACAAAAGGATAAGATAATCACAATTGCATGGCTAAAATTACATTAACTATGACATTGGCACTACCCATTCTCGCAAGGAAAGAGATAAAATTTATATTGCTCATATTTTGCTCTTGGGATCAAAGTTACATTAATATAGGACATATATATAACAACTTCACATTTACTATAACCCAGAAAAATAATAAAAATATGCTCAAAAATCAAAAGGAAAAAAACCTAGTTCGTGATCAATACTATTTCTACCACCCTTGCCAACCCTTGTCCATCTATCTCTAACACTACATCTTCTTTCACCTTTTCCTCTATTCCTATTTTCAAATTCAAATCCTGAACAAGCAATTGGTGGATCAAGAATACCTGGTTTATCAACATCAATACCTATTTGTTCATCAACACTTCTGCTGATAGCGACACACTTTCATGCATGCCAATTCATGAAATCATTCCTTAGCTCAATTAATTTAGCTCTAAGCATTCCTCAAAAGAAGAAGAAGAAGAAGAAGAAATAGCTCTAGATCTATTCATTGGGTTCACTTGTGTTTGGGCTAAAATTGGGTAAATTTAAAAAATATTGGAATTGGCCAAAATTTAGCCATGC
>CM047884.1:6948174-6984440 GCA_026212405.1 Petrea volubilis
TATTCCTTTAGGGGTGCGAAAATTACCGGTCAATTCTTCATCTTCCGGTGCCATGCGTATTTGATTATATCCCGATGATCCATCCATAAATGATAACGCTTCATGACATGTGGTGGCATCGATCATGAGCTCAGCTATGGGTACGGGAAAATCATCCTTCGGACACGCCTCATTTAGGTATCTGAAATCGACGCAGACTCGAATTTGGCCGTTTTCTTCTTACCGGCACAATGCTTGATATGTACGTAGGGTACTTGACTTCTCGAATAAACCCGACTTCAATAAGTTTGTTCACTTCAGCCTCAATCAAAGGGACTAGATCCGGCCAAAATCGACGTTGGGCTTGCTTCACCGGACGAGCTCCTTTCTTGATGGCAAGGTGGTGAACTGCTACCTTCGGATCTAATCCGGGCATCACTTTGTATGACCATGCGAACACATCTCTGAACTCGATCAAAAGCTCAATGTAGGCTTCTTCCTCATCAGTAGTTAATAGTGCGCTAATGTAGATTGGCCGCGGATCGCCAGCATCTCCCAAGTTGATCTCTTTCAATTTATCAACTGTTGCTTTAACGCCTTCTTCGAGCTCAGGGGGAGCAAATTCAGCGTCCTCTTCTGGAATTTCTTCGATCGAGGTGATATGGTATGTATTCGCAACATCCTCTTCTTTATCTTCAAAGTTTATGCATTCCCTGGTTCGACCGTTCATTTGTCTGACTTGAGTTACTCGCAACATCCTTATAGCATCGCTCATCTTGATATGGCCGCTTCTGATAAGTTTGATAATCTGCCTAAATAAGCGATCTTTAGTACTCGAATGAGCTGGTTGGCAAGTAACATCACAAACGCGGTAAGAAGAAGCTACGCTTTCTTGATCATCTTCCTCGTTACTCTTGGTACCTGTGAAGACGACGGTTTGCCATTTCGCCTTTAAGACTACTCCACATGAGATGGCCAAAGTAGTTTTTCGCTTCATACGGGAAGGGATAAGACTTCGTAATCTGTAGCTAGTCTGAGTCTCGACCTTCTTACCGTGCTTTAGACTCCTTGTTCCTCATGTGAAATCCTTCTAGAAGGCTCGAGTCTTTCAAGACTGATATTCTTGGTATTCCCCTCTTGTTCCCATCATTTGACGAAAGTTCGCCCTCCGTCACGTAATTGTTACCTACTCTCTTGATGGCAATGCGAATAGGAGCCTGTGGGGTGAATCCAAGTCCTTTCCGCGAATCTGCGGTGGAGTGTCCACCTTCCTTCAGTATGTTTTGTGTTGTCTTAAGACCCTGTCCGTGTGCCTTGGTTGGTGCCGGTGGGAGTCTTCCTAATTTGTGGCTCTCCTCAGGACTATATCCGACTTTGACTAAAAGTTTATAGGCTTTTGGGTCGAAGCCTTTTGCATTTTCAAGTTCTGTTGAATTCCCATGCTCCACCTTAGCTTCTTGTATCGGACGGACGAATCCTTTGAGCGGATGAGCTGACGGCTTCTTTATGTCGAGCTTTGTAAGGGGCAATATCAACTCCTTAAATGACTCTAAGCCGGTACCGGATGACTCACCTTCTCGATCATGGTCTGCCGGGATCGGGGCAACACTTTTGTTCTTTTTACTGCGATCGCCCTGTGGCTTGAACTCTTCACATGTCAAGTCTTCTTTTATCTTTGTACTCTCGCTATCTCTGAGGTAATACTTGGCATCGGCGAGATGTGCTTCGGCTTCAGTGAAAGGTTCGCCATCTCCAAGCACTTTCTTCACTACACCTTCTCGACAATATTTGAAGCACTGATGCCAAGTGGAAGGAACTACCCTATTTTCATGTAGCCAAGGCCGACCAAGCAACATGTTTGTATGATGATTTGGCATCGATTACGTGGAATAATACAGTTGATAGCATGTCGTCCATCAACAATTTTAACCTGATAATGCCGAGAGCTCTCTGCCCTCCTTGGTTGAATCCTTGGATCATTAGACGACTGCTTGAAAGCTCATCCATAGAGATCCCCAACTCGTTCATCATGCGTAAGGGCAAGAGATTGACGGCGGAGCCCCCGTCGATCAGTATCCTGTTCACTTTCTGCTCGCGAACATAGCCGGTTACAAACAATGGCCTATTGTGAGGCTTAGAACCAAGGAGCAAATCTTCATCCGTGAAGGACATCGCCGCCATACAATCATCAGCTATAGCGTCAGCGTACTCTTCTTCGCTTGTCATGCAGCATACTTCATGATCCTCCTCATGTGCATTTATCGTAGCTTGGATTGTGATCGTGTTTATAGCTGCATTATCCTCTTCGAGCGAAATCTTCCCTTGTTGGGCTAGGCTAGTTGCATCACTTTATCTTTGAACACAAAGCAATCATGGATTGGATGACCTATCAAGCGGTGATATTTGCAATATTTTGGGTCATTTGTCCTTCCAGC
Organism: Petrea volubilis; assembly: GCA_026212405.1. Classification (NCBI taxonomy): domain Eukaryota; kingdom Viridiplantae; phylum Streptophyta; class Magnoliopsida; order Lamiales; family Verbenaceae; genus Petrea; species Petrea volubilis. The sequence goes on from CM047884.1 coordinate 6,950,589, forward strand.
TTCATTGGGTCTCTTCATTTCGGGTAACTCGATGAGGTTTGCTTCAAGCAGGTCATCGAATATGCCAGAGACATCGGAGTCAAGGAACGGATACTGTTTGGCCTGCCTCTCTTTTAGGCTTGATCTTCTCCATCCTTTCTCGGGGGTAACGCCTTTCTTTTCTTCACCCTTTTGATTTGTCTGTCCTAGAAATCTGATAGGTTTCGCACCTATTGCCATTGACTCTTTGGTTTGAGTTTTGGAAAAGGACTTGCTCCCTTTCTTTATGTCGTGTTTTTCTCTAGGATTTCGGGGCTCTTGGACAGGTGGCCCATCAACTCTGCTTGCGCTCATGCTCAACTCCATATCATGCGCTCTGGTCGTAAGCTCTTCAAAAGTCCTAGGTTGGATCCCTTAAAGAATATATCAGAATCCCCAATGCATTCCTTGAATACACATCTCAATGGCTGACGTTTCAAATAATCTATCTTTGCAATTGAGGCTCAAATTTCTCCACCGGTTGATGTAGTCAATGACAGGTTCATCTTTCCATTGGCGAGAGTTGGTGAGCTCAATCATGCCGACTGTTCGTCGAGTGCTGTAGAAGCGATTGAGGAACTCGTGCTCAAGTTGCCCCCAGCTATCGATTGAATTTGGCTCTAAGTCAGTGTACCAGTCGAACGCATTTCCCTTTAGCGATCGAACGAATTGTTTGACCAAGTGGTCTTCGTAGGTTCCAGCATTGTTGCATGTCTCGACGAAGTGGGCTACGTGTTGCTTCGGGTTGCCTTTGCCGTCGAATTGTTGGAACTTGGGAGGCTGATAACCGGTTGGCATCTTCAAGTTATTGATTCTCTGCGTATATGGTTTTGTATATGACATAGCTGACTTGGAACTTCCATCGAACTTATCTTTGATCGTCCCCATAATGAACTCCTTCAACTGGTTAATAGGAATCAACCCCTCCGATGAGACCTGTAACTCTGGTACTGCAGACTTTCCCCTTTCTTGTTGCTTCATAGACATTTCAGCTTCATCTTGAGCTTCAAGCTGCCTCCCCATGACGTGGCTAGCTTCAGTGCAGTCGACCTTGTTCATCAGCTTCATGATCTGAGAGTCTTGCTCTTGAGCGTGCTTGGCGAGCCCTTCGATGGCCTTAGTCAAATTTGCAAGTTGTTCCTCCAATGTTGTCGCGTTTGTCACCATGGCGGGAGCTATGCTGGAAGAACTTGATGTTGAGCGGGGAGTGGATGGCGCAGAATCAACTCCATCATCTTCATTGGTGTTGATGAGTTGAGGTAGGCTTTTCTTAATGCTATCGTGCAAGCTTGTCTTCTCGAACGATGCTTGAGACTTCTTGGACATGCTTCTCGCGGTAACTACAAAACTTGAAACTTCTGAAATGGCGACCTTGGACTCCGTGGATTTGTAGGCAGCCATTTAATGCTTGAAGGAAGTTTAAGATAAAAGGAAGAGATGAGAGGTAGAGGGTCCCACTGGGCGTGCCAGAAATTTGTAACGCAAATTTCGAGTCTATTGAATTAAAAGACAAGAAAAATCGTACAAATTGAATTTAATGAATTTATTTGAAGTAAAGTGGGTACAATCTCTAAATTTGATGCGCTGATTTTTCCTTCACGAATTTGAAATTTGAAAATTCAAACACTTCCGAAGCGGATTTGGTAGTTTGATCTTCCTGGAGCTTGATTTGGTCTTCAATAACGTGATTCGTGGGCTTTGTAGCTTAATCACGAATCAAACGCCGAGATTTTCGATGAACGTCGCGAAGAACGCCGTGAAAACCGTTGACTTGACTTGATATATGTTTGGAAAGAACGTCGATTGACTGGCTTAGCACCTTGTCTGCAAATCGAACGCCTTGATTTGGTTGATCTTGGTGAAGAACGCCGGGAACTTCGCCTTGATCGTTGTGTGTTTGACTTGGAAAAACGTTGATTCGCTGGTTTCGCACCTTGATTGCGGATCAAACGCCTGAATTTGATGATCTTCGTGAAGAACGCCGGGAACTTCAACTCGATCACTTCGAATCTTCTTGAGAGAATCGTGGGATTTCCTTCGCTTTTCTCGCTCTGAAGACTTCTTATGCTTTGATGTATCTTTTTCTGTGTGTCTGTGTCCTTGGCTTGTTGAGAAGACCCATATTTATAGGTGTAGGGGAGAGTCACTTGCCATGTTTACTTGACAAGATGATGCGATTTGATTGGTCAGTTCAAATTTGCTAGCAATTCTTTTCCTTAATGAAAAGATACGATTTGAATTGCCAAAATATAATAATACCTAGCATATATGTTTGCAAGATATTATTTTACTTGCCAAAATAATAATACCTAGCATATTTGTTTGCAAGATATTATTTTATTTGCCAAAATAATAATACCTAACATATATGTTTGCAAGATATTATTTTATTTGCCAAAATAATAATGTCTGGCATATATATTTGCAAGATATTATATTTATTGCCAAAATAGTCCAATTTGACACCAGGCACCATTTGATTGGCCAAGCAAATATATATTAAAATATCAATTAATTAATTATGTTATTTAGGAATTAAATTCCCCAAATAAAAATAGAAAATATAATATTTATATTTAATATATATTATTTGCCACATATCGGTATTTTATTGGTCGTAAATTTAATTTGTCTACAGTGTTCATAGGCTTTGTTTCTTCCTATGGATATTAGCTCTGGTATTTATGATTTTGAGAAGTCGGAAGAGTTCTAAAAAGCATAGAAGGAAATGTTAGAAAAATCAAGACTATTGGACTTCTTGTGTACTTTTCTTTATTATTATTATTTTTTTGGGGGTGGGGTGGGGGTGGGGGTGGGGGGCTTTATATTAAGACGTTTCCATAGTGATTATACAATGATGTACGATTCATATGTAGAAAAAATTTCATGTAATTGCAGAATGTTGAGTTCACGGGAATTTTGTGTCCCTATGCCCTCAAATTGCTTTTCTATACACACACACACACACACACACACACATACATATACATAGCTATGTGACCAACTTGTGTATTTATCTAAGGTAATGGAAACAAACTCTTGATTTAGATGTACCTAAAAATCAAGCACTTATATCAAGCGAAGAGTGATGTGCATCTAATGAAATGACAATAGTAGAAGGATAGAAAAATAAAAAGAAGAAATCTATAAAATCTAGCCAAAGAATGATGAGTGGATTGGAGAAGAGCGTACAAAGGAAGAAGAGTGGATTGGAGAAGAGTGTACAAAGGAAGAAGCAAAAAGAAAATAATGCATCTTTATCCAATAATAATATTATACATGTTCAAGGTTATGATCATGCGTACTTTTTTTTTTTTTTGGTCTTAACTGCCCAATTCTGAACTACTGGCCGATTAATTCGGATCGGATACTGTAGATGCCCATTATGAGAGAGACCCTTCCAACTCAATTGCTCAATTCACTGCTCTAAAATTCGAACCTTAGTCGTTGCTTAAGAGATCTAGCATCTTATTCCGCTAGACCAACTAATAGTTGGTATAAAATTTAGTATTCATGTAGTTTGCTTATTATGTATATCAGTTTCTTTCACCTTGAAAGTCAATTGTAAATATGTAGAATCTTGATAATATGACATATAGTCTATGCTCTGGGGCTTCCGTGGAGTCTACTTTGTTTCCTTTCATGTTGCAACTCTCGTAGGTCCTTAACTGTAAGTAGAATCTTTTTTTCAATTTTATGAATTTTAATGTATGTGTGTCCTAGTCTAAGTCACATCTACTTCTCATATTGGTGGGTGCAAGTCAAGCATAATTACTCCGATTAATTAAAGGGACTTTGTTATAACATGCAATCCCATTGCATTACGCATATTTTGGGGACAACAGCCCTTCAATAATATTGTATTTATAAAGGAAAAAAGAATATTATGTTATGTATCTTTTTACTTCATAATTTCAGTTTGATTGTTCATCAGTTTATTCCTTACTATTCAAGTATAACCAATAAAGAGGAACAAGCTCAACACAATTGTTACAAGTGGTGAGTAATATATATATATATATATATATATATATATTGGTTAAGTGGTATTGTTGTTTTACGACATTATGTACATGTTAACTGTTTTTCACTTTATACGTATAACAAGAAGAAACCAGACCACAAGGATTTTGAACGACTACAATTGAATAACGAACGCGTACCTCAAGCTCTAGTACAGAAAGTTGACAACGGACAAGGTGATGTGCCTAAAGGATGAAATAGGATGTCATATCTTCTTACTTTTTGAAACTTTAGTTATATTGTTGTGATAAATTACAAGTGATTATAGAATTTTTGTAAAATCATTTACTATTTGTTTGTGATCTGATTGATGTAATGATGTAACTGCATGCGTGACTTAGAAAAAAAATATATAAAATTCATATGGTGATCGGCAACAAATATAGTTTGGTAAATAAAGTGTAAATATAGGTCAGTCTTATTTATATTAAAGCAGTCGGATTAAGATGGATGCAAAAAATAATTTTAATTTTTTTATTAATCATCACAAATTTATTTGTTACAAAAAGTATGGAAAGTTAGCAACCAACATTAGTTTGTCAAGTACTACTCTTAACAACATTAATTGCGATTTAATTGGAATCCACTTTTGATAGTAACGTGACCTTTTCAAGCATCAAATTCAAAGGTTGAAATCACATTAAAAAGGAAGAAAACCAAAGAAAGGTAAGAAACCTAAGTAATTTTGATTCATTTCACCTATTTCAATTGGTCCAGTACAAATCAACCCCTGACATCTTTTTCACGTTGTATTATAGAGAAAAAAAAAATTTATTGTAATTTATTGATTATGGAAATTAAATGACCAATTTATATCTATATATTCAGTATTAAATTAGTATTTGTTGATTGATTAAATGAGCAGATAGATTTAAATGAAGACAATCATGATGGATTGATTATTCTATATGTAGATAATTGAAATCAAATTATTAACCGACTAAAATCTACATGTTAGTTGTTCATAGGGCTCAAGGTGCAAACACAACGGAAATTTAAGATTTTTAATATAGAAGTATTATTTAAAACGCGTGTGTTTCTATGGTGACGCGGATCTTCTGTAAATTAATCAAACACGTTTATGGGGTTTAAACAAATAATTATACCTACAAGCATTTTGTTTGATGTAAAAAAAAAAAAATTGATCGTATTCAATATGAATCAATCCGCAAGGTTACAATTTGATCACGATCAACTCAAAATGCATCCACATACTCGATCCTCATCAACTCAAATCAATCCACACAAATAAGAATTCAGTGTTCTCCCTCTACAGTAGTCTGCACGAATGAATCTCTATGGGTTTTTTTTATTATTTTACATTCGAATTGAATCAAGAACGCTTTTGGTGTATATGAAATCAACTCATTCTAACTCTCTAGAATCATTAATAAACTCATTTAGGCTTGGTTGAGATGGTTGAATCTATTTCTATAAGCGTATCTTAATCATATGATCATTGATCGATCAAACATCAGAACCATATCAATGAATTAGAAAGGGGAGAAAAAAAATGTCTTCAAATAGACACAGGCCTGTTTGTCTAATTTCCTTAGAAATGGACAATGTGCCCCACATTGAGTGTACAGTGGATGGCTAACACTAACTAGGAAAAATGTTAGCGATCAATTATTTTTGGTGGGCTATCTCATAAAAGAATTTCTCTCTCCTTTCTTCATAGTAAGATAATTCAAATGGGATAGTCGCGTTACGGGCGACGTTAATGCTTGGTTCAAAGAGCACTTATGAATGTGATGCAAGTGATTCCAAATCAATTCATATTTGTATCGCAATTCCAAATCAATTAAATCTCTATTTAACTTATTTGATCAATTAAATTGATTTAATACAAAATTTATTAATTGGATTGAACTTTGAAGTCCAAGTAAATTAATTATATAGTTCTTTTAGTTAAATTAGTACTTTCATTTATTGAATTAATTAATTAATTAATTAAATTGGTTTCAATTAATCAATGGATTTTCTTAAAACCCCAACTAATTAACTCCTTGATTTAATTAATTAAGTTGACACTTTGATTCAATTGAATCCATCAACTGATTTAACCATCATCGATTAGATTTTGTGTCAGCGTCTGTTTTGTAATTTTCAAAAACTAAATTCAATAATGTGAATATCTTATCTAATTATGATTATTTAAATTTTTAGATCAGATTAATTATGAATATTCAAGTATCCTATTCAACTATTGATAATTGATAATCAATCATAATTAATTGAATATATTTCGTTTGTGCATTTATAATTAATACATATTTTTATTCATATTCCACCAAAAAATGCTCTCGGCGAACCCACTTCGACAGAACTTCCAACAGAATTTTTCGGAGGAATTCCAGAAGACTTCCAACCAACAATATTTTTCGAACGTTCGCCAAAATTCCACCAATAGTGTTGGCACCAATGTTGGAGCCCGAATCGCCCAGCGTACTCATCAGACAATCTCATCAAAATTGCAAAACATATTTCGGCGGAACCTGTCCGCTAGGAAATTGCAAAATAATTTTTAACAAAAAGATGAAAGTTTTTTATTATGAAAATCTGAAGGCCTTTTCGAAAAAAAATAATATTTATTTTGAAGGATTTCGGCAGTTTTTCTTTTCATCGAATATCTGCCAAAATATATCAAATTTATTCAAAAAAAATTATACATTATAGTACATAATTTTATAATAATAATTAATAAGTAAAATTAACTTGAAGTTTTATAGGAAGAGACAAGACAAATTAACAACTCATGACAACAATTGTTATGTAATCAAACTTGAAATATTTAATTGAATCAATTGAATAGGGGAAAGATTCAATTATGTCTATTCAATATGGGATACGTGTAATTGAGTTAATTGAATATGGGGAAACGTCTAATTGACTCAATTGAATTTAGGGAAATGTCAAATTATCTTGATTGAATTGAGTAAAACGTTCAATTAATTCAATTAAATTTGAGAAAATGTCTAAGTAATTAAAGGGAAATTGAATTGAGTGAAACCTCCTATTCACACAATTACATTGGAGAAAATGTCCAATTAATTTGGGGAAACATCCAATTGACTTAATTAAATAGGACAAAATGTGTAATCGACTCAATTGAGATGTCAGAAATGTCTAAATGACTCCAATGAGATAGGAAACATCAAATTGAATCAATGGAATAGAGGCAATTATCTAATTGACCAATCGAATTGGAGAAAACATCTAATTTACTCAATTAAATAGAGAGAAACATCTAATATTCTAAATTGAATTGCAAGATTGTCTAATTGACGTACTTAAATTGGAGAAATCGTCCAATTGAATTGAATTGGAGAAAACATCCAATTGACTCAATTGAATTGAGGGAAACGTCAAATTCACTCAATTAAATTTGGTAAAGTGTCAGAATTGTTTTCTCCAATTGACTCAATTGAATTGAGGGAAACGTCAAATTCACTCAATTAAATTTGGTAAAGTGTCAGAATTGTTTTTATTGAATTGGAGAAAACATCCAATTTTTTTTTTTTTTTTTTTTGGTAAGATAAACTAACTATGGGGCACTCATGTTAGTTCATCAACTGATAACAGATCCATCACCCCAGAAGGGGGTGTTTCCCAAATAATAAGCTTATCACTCAAACTATGCGCAAGCTTGGCAAGGCAATCTGCACATCTGTTCCCCTCTCTATACATGTGCATAATCTTTGTACTCCAAGGGTTCCTCAGCAAAAGTTTGCAATCTTGGATGATTGCGCCCAAAGGGTGTTCGTCAACTTTAGCTTCCGAGAGAAGCTTGAGAACCACTTCAGAATCGATCTCAATATGAAGTCGCTCAACTCTTCGCTCCCAAGCGATTAATAGTCCTTGTCTCAAACCCAGCAGTTCAGCATCCGTGATGGAGGCCTGTCCCAATTTGATTGAAAATCCAACGATCCATTTCCCTTGCTCATCTCTGATAAGTCCCCCAGCAGCCGCTGCGCCGTTTCGAGCACTTCCATCAGTGTTTAACTTGAACCAACCGTTCTCAGGTTTCTTCCACTTCAGCTGCAAGTTTCTCTTCTTCTCGGGCTTCGCTTCGTCTGAAAAAGCGCACTCCAAATCCATGCACAGCCGTTTAGTGTTATTGACAATCTCCTTCCAGTGGTCCCATTTGCCCCGGAACACTCCATTATTTCTCGACAGCCAAAGGTTCCAAATCGTTGCAAGGAACATAGTTTTCCATTGACATGATGGAATTAATATGTTCTGAAAGTTCGATTTCAGGTTCTCCTTGAACCAGTCACCGCTGTCCAACTTTTGAAAATTCCCCCATTGCGTTGCAACAACAATGTGCTGCCAGACCTGATTGGCCCTGGGGCAGAGCATGAAAATGTGCTGGATATCCTCTCTTGCTATGCCACAGTACATACATGTGTCTGTATGTGATATTCCTCTGTCTGCTCTTAATGCATTCGTAAGTAAGGAATTGTGACAGCATAGCCAAATAAGAAACTTAAACTTTTCGGGACATTTAAGCTTCCAAATCCAACGCCAATCTCTAGTATTATCAATCCCAGCACCCTCCTTATATTTTAGCCATTCATAAGCAGATTTGCAAGTGAGCTTTCCATTAGGTGCCCCCAACCAAATCCTTACATCCAGCTGGGTCCTGTTCAGTGGGATTGGGACTGACTCAATAGCACCAACAATAGAATCCGGGATGTGAGTTTCCAACACCTTAAGATTCCAAGTTCCTTCTTGTGTGATAACATCCGAAACCATGGTAATTGCTTCACTTTCTTTCACCTTCCCACTAATTCGATCACCAATTTTGTGATTGTCAAGCCAACGATCAAACCAAAAGGAGATGTTTTGGCCACTTTCGAATTTGCCAGTCGACTCCATCCTCCACACGTTTTATGCTCTTCACGATTCCCTTCCAACTCGGTGATGCATCAGACGGCGGCACATGCTCAAGAATGTCACCTCCCTTCAGATATTTATTCTCAAATATTTCAGCCCATAGTTTTGACCTTCCCCGGATCATGTGCCATCCAGTCTTAGCAAGCATAGCAATATTGGTCTTTCTCGCTTCCCTAATCGCAAGGCCCCCTTCCTTCTTCCCTCTTAGAATTTTGTTCCAACTAACAAGATGCACCTTCTTACGGTCCTCTTTGTCTCCCCATAAGAAGTCCCTGCTCAGCTTGTTCAGTTGATTACAAGAGCTGGATGGCAACCAGGTTGTGTGCATGTGGTAAACTGGCATTGCCGTAGTTACCGCTCTCACAAGGGTGGTGCGCCCTGCAAGATTTAATGTGGCTGCTTTCCAAGATGAGAGCTTGTTTCTAACGCGATCAATCAACTCTGAGAAAGCCGCTGCTCGTCGGCCAGAAGAAATACGGACACCCAAATACTTGCCAAAGTCATCCGTGCTTCCAATACCCAAGATTCGGCATATCTCCATTCTTGTGCTTCTTTCAACTTTGGAGGCAAAATACACCTTAGATTTGTTATAATTGATTTTCAACCCCGAGGCCATGCTAAACTGATCCAAAATTGACTTAATGGCCCATGCGTTGGAAGCCGAAGACTTACCCGTAAGAACGATGTCATCGGCGAAAAAAATGTGTGAAATGGCAGGCCCACTGCGACCCATTGCAATAGGTTTCCACCTCCTAGAAGTAGAGACAAGCTTCTTCAATCAAGTATGATAATCTCTCCATGCAAAGAACGAAGAGATACGGGGAGATCGGATCCCCTTGGCGTAACCCACATGATGTATCGATAGGTTCCAACGGCTCACCATTCCATAAGATACGGGGTGTAACACATGAAACACAACTCAATATGAGCTTTCTCGTCCTAGTCGGAAAGCCAAAGAACTCCAACGTTTGCTCTATGAAATCCCACCGTATTCTATCATACGCCTTTTCCAAATCAAGCTTGATCATCATTCCACCTTGTTTGCTCTTGGACCGATTAATAGTGTGAAGTAACTCTTGCACCACCAAAATATTATCATGGGTATTTCGGCCCGGAATGAAACTGTTTTGAAGTGGCCCCACAAGGCTTGTCATAGTCGGTTTGAGCCTACTAACAATAAGCTTCGTAATGGCCTTCAAAATGACATTACATAGGGTAATCGGGCGAAATTCCGATATACAAGAGGGGTTTGAAACCTTCGGGATAAGTGTTATGAACGCCTCACCAATACTCTCGGGAACCATAGCTTCATGGAAGCACTTTCCAATAAACTCAAAAACTGAATCGCCAATGGTGCTCCAATACTTGAGGTAAAAGAACACTTGACACCCATCCGGGCCAGGTGCCTTATATTTGCCCATATTGTTGAAAATATCCCACACCTCCTCTTTGCTAGGCTCCTTCAAGAGTTCATGAACCACCTCTTAAGGAAGGCATTTTTGTAGAGGACTTAAAGTGACAGTTGGGTAGTTCACTAAGTCATCCCCCCCCAAAAATATTGGCAAAAAACTCAAACACATGCTTCTGGATTGTATCCTCATCGCAGCACCATTCCCCATTGATACGCAATGAGTTGATTTTGTTCTTACGTCTTCGGCAAATTGTTGAGACATGAAAAAATTTTGTATTTTTGTCGCCCGCCTTCAGCCACGACACTCTTGATTTTTGGAACCATAAAAGTTCCTCTTGATGAAGTACAATGTTATATTCTTTGACCAAATTTTCCTCAAGGTCCAACAGTGCTTGACTAGTAAAATTTGCGAGTCTCCTTTGAATGTCATTGATGCGAGCCAAGAGCTCCTTCTTTCTTCTAAAAATATTACCAAAATGTTGCTTATTCCACTCTCTCATAGCTTTAGGCAGTTTTGCTAAGGATGTTAACAAGTCTCCCCCTTCTTCCCAAATTGTGCCAATTTGATCTTCACAATGAGGGTCCGTTGTCCATGCAAGCTCAAATCGAAAAGGCCTAATATTGCGTCTCATCTCCATACCATGGCTGAGAATCATGAGCGGGCTATGGTCAGAGTGTGTTCTCGGAAGATTAAGAATAAGTGCCTCAGGAAATCTGATGCGCCATTCCATGTTCGCGATCGCCCTATCCAGCCGCTCTCTAACATTATGATGGCCACTTTGTTTGTTGGTCCATGTGTACCTAGGACCTTGGCATCCTAAATCCATAAGACCGCATTCCCCCATGCCATGTTGTAACCGATCGCATCTCCTCCAATGAGCCGGTTTGCCACCTCTTTTGTCACTAATGGTGGCAATGTCATTAAAATCACCAAAAGCAAGCCATGGCCTATTGTGATTACTGCCAAAATTGACCATGGATTGCCAAAATTCCCTCCTTCTCCCGGCATTCGGACTTGCGTAAATGCCCGAACATATCCACCCTTCATCCAGATTAGGACCAATAACTGCATGTATCACTTGGTCCGTAGCAAGTAAAATGTCGACTTGGGTTCGTGCTGCATCCCAAAGCATCCAAATACCCCCCCTTCTCCCTAACGCCGGCGCCCGACAAACGTTCGTAAACCCCAGTCTTGTAGAAATACGAACAGCCTGATCTTCTCCAACTTTTGTCTCCATCAAGAAAACAATATCCGGTCTGTGATTTCGTATTAGCTCTCGAAAGTTATTCCTAAAAGACGAGCTAGCAGCTCCTCTACAATTCCAAGATAAAATTTTCATTTCTTGATAAAGGAAGACGAGTCGTGATAGGGATATCGACGGGGTTACCGTGTATCTCCCATACCATCTACATCACTAGAATTAAACTCAATGGCCATTTGTGCTGCCTCTCTCGAAAACTGATTGACGTCTCCAAAAGGTTCGACATTTGCGTCGTTCCCTCCACCTGGACCACTTCTGCCATCGTCCCAAGCTGTCTGAAAATTAGAGTCACCTTGATAGCCCGCACCATGTTGGATATTGGGTTCGGGTGGCTTATTATGGGGTAACTGGTCGAGTCCCATTCCTGCTGTTAGTAGCCTGTCCGAACCTGTATGTGAGAATCCATTACCAAACCCATCTGCAAGTTGAGCTTCATGAGCCTCTAGAATGTGGACTAGTGTTCCTTGAGCTAAATAGGTATTTGAGACGTTGTCCTCATTAATGGTGATTTCGACTAAAGAATTTTCAAACTGGGAAGACGTGGCCAGGCTGTTTTTTCCGAACAGAGCACCTTTGCTATTTTGGTGCAAAGTCTTAGAGCTAGGTCCTTTAGGCTCTGACCCGTTACCCACTCTTTTCTTAGCATAGGCTGGCTTCCCATGTGTAAAGGTGCCAGCTGTACCTTTAACTTGTGTATGTGTGTTTCTGTCAATATTAGTCTCAGTAAGGGCCTTTTCTTGACTGCTGCCTTGTATGTCAAACTCTGGTTCCTTGCTTTCCAACAAATCAAATCTGTTCTTGTGCACCTGTCTGCCACCCTGCACCTGTGGACTTTTCTGTTGAGATTTGAGTTTTCCCCGCCTCACTATCATCCAATCTCCGTACCGTTCTTTTTCCAGCCGTTGTTTCAAGTTATCGTCTCCGGAGTTCCGGCTATTACCGTCGACCACCATCTCGGTCGATGTTTCTGTTGTCGGAGCGTCATTTTTAGAGCATTCCGTGGCGCGATGACCAACGATTCCACACTGAAAACAGATCGTGGGAAGATTTTCGTACTCAAGCGGGTATAGAGTTCCATCCACGTCAAGAGCACTCTGTAGCGGTTTATCGAGATCAATTTGTACACAGATTCGCGCAAACTTCCCCTTCGTAGCCCAGAACGTGTTATGATCGACTTTGATGGGTATACCGATGCTTTCAGCCATGGCAAAGATAATATCTTCATGGTAGTATTCTATGGGCAACTCCGGAACTCTAATCCAGACGATCGTTGAATTAATCTGGTCCTTCGACGGTTGGAACTTAGGATGCCACTTCCGGGTAACCAAATAATGATTGAATAAGATCCATGGACCTTCCGTCAAGATGTACTCCGCCCTCTCTCTATCATCCATCTTGAGCAAAAAGCAGCTATTACCCAGGTCAATGAGGTCGAACTCTCCCTGGAGCTTCCACATTGTTCTTATGCGAGCAGACAGTACATTGATGTTAATGGCGCGGCCAAGAAGTTTGAGAATGATCGCCTCCTGCCATGGGGCCTGTATACTTTTCCTGTATTCCTGGTCAAGTTGAATCCTTGGAAACGGGTAGTCATCGCTTGGCTTAATGATCTGAATCTTGTCACGGTTTAGCAACCCGCCTTCAGTGAGTTTCACCCCACTGCTTTTCTCCCTACCCAGCAAAGATTGCAAGTAGGATCGGCCGGGGAGTTCAGCCGACTCCATGCCTGCTGGTTTAGGCCTGATGTCGTCCATGGCTGCATCATTGCTGAAATTTGGCTTGATCTTCTTTGTGCTACGTAGGACAAGGTCTTCCTCTTCGCTTGAAAGGGCAATCTTGGGGCACCCAGCACTTTCTCTCTCTAGCTGAGCCATGCATCGATTAGAAAACATCTAATTGATTGAATTGAATTGGAGAAAACATCCAATTGATTGAATTGAATTGGGTGAAACATCCAATTGAATCAATTAAATTGCACAAAATATCCAATTAACTCAATTGAATTGGGCAAAACATCCAAATGACTTAATTGAATAGGGCGTAACGTCCGGAATTTATTATTAATATTATTTTTTCTATTCAAAGATATACTAATTTTTTTTACTAGTTTTACTATATATTTTTTTTTAGTTGTAACAACACTTTTAAAATTGAAGTAAATTCCGTATAATTTTATTTGTTAAATTTTTGCGAAAACCGATAGGACCTTTTTTCCAAAATGTAATTTTGAAACTTTGGCAAAACTCTCATTAAAATTGTGTTTTGGTGAAAAAGCTCGTCGAAATTCCCCTGAAAATGGTGATATAACCTCACACCAGCTTTCTTTTCTTTTCTTTCTTCTTCTTCCCTATTCTTTCTTCCTTTATCGTAGTGCACCGCGGTCTTGCACCCTCCTCGCTCTCGCTATCTGTTTTTTTTTTTCTTTTTTCATTTTTGTGGCTCTAAAAATCTCCCAACCACTCTACTATTTATATGGCCCATTTGGGAGCCCAAACCGCCCAGAGAAACCCTCCCCCGCACCTTGTCATCACCGCCGCCGGCACCCGCTGACCCATTTTGGGATGTCTTCATTTGTTTTTTTTTTTTTTTAATTTTTTTCCAGTTTAGGGTTTAGGAATAATTATTTTGTAAAATTAGTTTATAATATGAGTGTTTACATACATATTTATGGTTTAGAATTGATTAGTTTGTAAAATTAGTTTATAATTTGAACATGTACACATATGATTAGGGTTTAGGATTATACATATATATATATATATATGTAAATATATGTTTTATATAAATTATGGTATTTTTTAGGATGTGAATTAATATTTATGTTTTTGATCCGTCAATTGGTATTTTTTAGTTGTTCAAGTATTGTTTTCTCTTTATCTTATGCATTTATTAGTTGAAACTTGATATTTTTATAGGTATTCTTGGTAAGTAAGGTTACAAGGTGCCAATGTTCATACTTCTCTTTTAATTAACTTTTTAGGCATGAGTATTAATTACATAGATATTCATATAAATAGTTAGTTGTTAGTTAGTAGGTTAATTTTTGTGTTTGTCTTTTATATTTACTTACTTATTCAAGCTTCTAAACATATGTGTTTATATCTTCCAGTTGGATCAATTAAGGAGGTTTTGTGGAGACGGTGAACTCCACGTTGATTACTACTCTAGGAAAAAAGATTTAAGGGGCCGAATGAAAAGGTTGGTACATTAGTATACCCGAAGCCACAACAAGTTATGGTTAAGTTAAAAAAAAAATGTATTGATGCAAATTTTGATATTAACATGATCATTGATGATTAATAACATAGTCGTAATGTGTTATTGCATAATACATATTAGGTTTTTTTTTTTTGGGTAAATATACATATTAGGTGTTGAAGTAGTCAACATAACCTTTATCACATGTTTATTTAATTATATGGTCATGGTTTGTTTTTTACCAAGTTCTTAGCAAATGTAATAATAATTTGTGGTTGATTTACTAACTCGTTGCACCTATTTTGTATTGGTGGTTAGACTAAGATGCCATACACTACTAGAAAAATCGCATTTAGCCACGAATTTTTCGCAAAAATAGCCACGGATTTTCTATGGCTAAATCCGTTACTGTTTTTGGTAGCTAAAATTGGCACCAATTTAGCCACAAAATTTCCGTGGCTAATCGTTAATAATTTTTTTTTCTTGTACCTGATATGGCTTAAACTCTTAACCTCTTGTTTGAGGTTAGAATATCAAACCACTACACCACTTTAATTTTTTGGTTAAGAATTAGTTTTTATTATACTTGATTAATATAAATTTTAAGAAATTCTAAATATAAATTATCTAAATAAATTTTTGTTATAATTTTGTTTTTGCTATTAATTTATTAAATATTTGTTATAATTAATAAATTTAATAAATTACTTGTTCAATCACTAAATACTTTTCATTATAAAAAAAGCCAACGAATAGGAAAAAAAATAAAGGACTATAACATGATATATACATATTGGATTTTCTAAATATTTGAAGGCTACAACCCGAATAAGATCTCCTATTTTGAACAAAAAATATAAAGCGGGTTTGATTTAACTAGTAAAAAATTATTTCTCAACTCAAGATAATCTATACAAAAAATAATTTAAATAACAAATTCAATAAAATAAATTCAGATATTTGATTTATGTATTTAAATTGATTTAAGGTTATTGGTCATTTACTCAATAGGGAAATAAAATTAGTATTTGAAATTATTGAAATAAATATTTTTAAGGTATTAATTTTGATAAAATCAAATGTAAATATTTTTAATTTAAAAAAATAATTGGTTAATAAATTACAAAACTTAGTAAAACTAAGAAATTACAAAAATTGATAAAATTAATAAAATTTATTTATATAATTTACATTTAAAATATCATATAAATATATGTTAAGTATAAGAAAAATTATTTCATAAACAAAAAGGTCAAGTGGCGTAGTGGTTTGACACCACAATTACAACCTTGACGGTTGGTTGCCACCTTTTTTATTTCTAGCCACGGAAAATCCTTGGCTAATTTTAGCCACGGATTTTTATTTTATTTTTTTATATTTTTTTGGCCACAAATAATATTAGCCATGGATTTTTCATAGCTAAAAAATTCCGTGGCTAATCTCCGTGGCTAAATGCAGTTCTTGTAATACATATTTTGATATTTTTGTAAATTATAAAAATATAATATCCATTAAAAAAAATTCCATCTATATTATCTGAATAATATTTTATTATTATCATTCAAATAATATGAATTAGTTATTTTTTATTTTTATATATCTTGTAGTATATCATAATTAATCCATATGATTATTAAAAACGTGATCTTTAAAAACCTATTGAGCAGCATCATTACACCAACATTACACTACCAATCATCCTTGACCCATGAATCATGACACGTATCATGATCGTAATGGGTCTGCTTGGGGGCTGTGACTTTTATATTTTACAGGGTTTTGCCATTGCTTGAGGCACTTTTGGATTGACAGAGTACTTGAAATGGTGCTCCATTTTCAGGGTAAATTTACTTATTTGCCCTTGGAGAGGTACAACATAATTTTAAATTTTAGGGGTCCATAGATATTTTGACTTGCATGGAATATAATTTACGGAAAATTACTAAAAAATCTTTAAAGTAAATCTTCCTACCTTAAAAATTCGTGAAATTAATTTTCGATCTTAAAAACTCATTCCATCAATTTTTCATTCCAAAATACTGAGCAATCAATATCTTTTTACTAATATAAAATGCCACTAACTTTTTATATTCGCAAAATTTATTGAATGAATTTCTAAATATTTTTATTTAAATTCTTTAAATTTATTCATACCAATGACGATTTCAGGAACTTAATATTTTCTTTTTAAACTTAAGATACACTAACTATAAAAACCATTTTCTTGAATTTTAGGATATATATAATATATAATTGAGATAGATTTATGTCTTGAAATTAAATAAAACAATCAAAAATATTAAAGTACATACTGCTTCTCGTTCAATTCTTTCGAATTTATGGATTCTTTTCTTCACTCGAGCTAGATCACAAGAAATTAAGTGGTTTTTTTTTGGTTATGGACCTAGCAAAAGAAAAGTTGGGATAAGATCATGTAGGATCTCCATCCCTTCAAATTCGGATGTGAAAGTTTCTTTTCATCCAATTCAAGTAGTTGCACGAATTGGGACAAAAAAAATCTCCTCTTCAAACTCTTGAAAATCCCCAAAACAAAAAGATCTACTCCTTACTCAAGTTTTCAGTAAAAACCAAGCAAGATTTCATTGATTACACTTTCTTTTTATTTATTATTTAATTTATTTTAATTCGTTATTCAATTACGATATAAATAAAATGTGAGATTCTTGAATAATCTACTTCACTCAAAATGATGAATTTCTTATGAAAACTTGGATTCTACTCTCCCATTGAAAAGAAAAAGGACAGGAAAAAGACTTGAATTCTACTCCACCCCTTAACGTGGCACCAAATTTTCAGACAATTTTTGTGCCTATTGCAAATTTACCATTTTCATTATAAGAAAGCACCCCCTTAACTAATGAATAATTTATGACGGTGAGATTTTATCACAGATTTAAAGTATCTATAATAAATTAATGACGGAATTTAATGTAAACAAAATTAAAAAAAAAATTAATAACTAGACATTTAATAACGAAATTGTTATAAATTAAATTTATTGTATACAAATTAAATTTATAGTATATTGATTGGTCACTAAATAATATTTGATCTTGTAGTGTTTAGAATGTCACATCGGTAATAGTTTGGAGGTGGATATTTTTGTTTGGCCTCTATCTTTTGTGGGCCTTGGGGAATTGCAAGAATAATTTTAGAAAAATATATGATTACTTCAAATATATATATATATATATATATATATATTTATTTATTTATTTTGGTAAATGGAATTATAAAGTTCTTCAGCATTTGAGTCAGTCAGAATCCAATCTTGTGTTTCGACGTATCTAATGCAGAAAATTAAAAAAACAAAAAAAAAGAGACATCACAAAATTCAACGGAATTGGATATTACGATTCTCTTTGATTTGTAAATATTAGTTAAAGTGCTGCATAAATATCCTTATATAGTTATAGTCTATTTTGATATTTATAATATTACAACAAATAGACTCCAATTTAAATTTTTGGTATATAACGTATTGAGACTTTCTGTTAAAAAGTGTCACAATTAATCCATAATTAAGATATTTTTCAAAGTGGCCGATGAGGCCTAGTTCAATTGACAAAGCTGAGGTTGGGTTCGATTCCCATCAACTAATATGTGGTCTTTATTCCTACTTTAATGGTAGTTTATTATTCTACTTTAATAGTAGTTCATTGCAATAGTTTGTCTATGGTTTGTAAATGATTTAGTTTGAAATATGATGTAATAGTTTAATTTGTACTCTAAGAGTTATTGATGTAATTCAATGATATGTATTCAAAAAAACAAAAAAAAAAAAAGATATTTTTCAAAGTGTTATGTCATATAGGTCAAATTAAGTTATTTTTCAGAAAAATATTTTGTAAAAGTAATATTAGAAAAATATTAATCCATGAAATTAATTAATTTTTTACAATATATTTGTTTCACATTTTTTTTTCATTTCTCTTCTTCGTTCGCACAGTTAGATAACTTGGACTTTTGTATCAATTAATAGTTAATTTTGATGTACAAATCTTTTAAAAACATACTGTGGTTAAAGAGATGATGAATGGAGCGGGAATTAAGAGCCCGCCTTGAATGCCGGGCAGACAAAGACATCACCGTGTTGCAAGCATAGAAGGGGCAGAAGTTGCTGTGTCTTTACATATACATAAAACAGAGAGAGAGAGAGAGAATGGTCTCTATCATAGGCCCCACTTTCCTCATTCCCAAAATAACAGTGCTATTACTACCCAATCACTATGTTTACGAGAAATCAACTAACAGTTTTTTTTTTTTTTTGAATTCATATCATCGGATTACATCAATGACTTTTTGAGTACAAATCAAACTATTACATCATATTTTAAATAATATCATTCACAAATTATAAATAAACTATTACAATAAACTATTATTAAAGTAGGATAATAAACTACCATAAAGGATCGTCCTTATAATAAGCCTTTACAATACTTGATTCAAATTAGTTGATCGATGAATAAATCGGAACTGAACGAGTAAGAAAAGAGAAGTGAGGGTGTTGGGGGGAGGCGGGGGAGGTGAAATGTTTACGAGAAATGATCCCAGATTCCCATGTAGCTAGATGTGATGCAACAATGAATATCAACAAATATGCCCTCCATCTAGACAAAGACAGTAGGAAATTGGATATCTTTTACTTTGTCAACAATCTATAATCACCCAAAAAAAAAAAAAACCAAACCATTTTTTAAACTTCGAATTAATCTTATTTATATATGTGAAATAAAGCATCTATTGCATCTCCAAAACTAAGAATTCTCCCTAGCTCGCACAATGTTAATGAGCCAAAAGTACATGTAAATTGATGTGGTAATTTCAATGAGATAAGAGTTTTGCAGTCGTCAAATATTCTGTGAGAAACATAAAATTGAATTTCTTTTGTTTAATTTTAAAAGAAAAAAACAACAAAAATAAATTACGTGTTCATTTCATTTTGAATTATTTATTGTTTCATTAAGTTCAAGGTATTTCAAAAATAAAGAAAATAAAAAGGAGATGACAGATTGACATGGAAAAATTAATAACTTCAATTAATTTTTACCTTGTGTTTCTCTATGAACAAATAGATTGAAAAGCAAATTGTCAAAAAAAACAAAACAAAAGCAAAAAGTGTAGATTGAGAAACAGGTTTATTCTCGTCTTTTCTAATCCCTACAGATTAATATGAGATTACACATTTATGTCCACACTTCCAACCTAGTTATAGCCCAGATTAGGCCTGTCAATGGGTGGGTATTTACCCACCCAGGCCCGAAAAAATAAAATATTACCCAGGCCCAAACCCGACCCAAACCCAACAAAAAATATAATTGGGCATCAACCCGGGTATTTACCCGATTACTACCCAATAACCCGGAACCCAATCCCTACCCGCTCAAACTCTGTTTCTCTCTCTCTCTCTGGACAACAGACTCACAGACCGACAGACGCACTCTCACTCTCTCTGTCTCTCTCCCTATCTCCTCGTACCACCGCCTCCGCCACGCTGCCCAAAGCCGCCGCGCCGCGGCCCAACCCCACCGCGCTGCCTCTCTCTCTCTCTCTCTGTCCCCGCCACGCCTTCGTCGCGCCATCCCGCCGCCCAACCCCGCTGTGCCGCCGCCTTCTCTCTCTCCCAGACACCGCCTCCAGCACGCCACCCCGCCGTGCAACCCCACCGCGCCGCCGCCCAGCCCCGCCGCGCCACCCTGCCCAACCCCGCAGAGCAGCCGCCCAACCCCGCCCGCCGACAGGTTTTTTTTTTATGTTGTATTCTTGAAAATGGTGGTTTTTTTGAAGCTTAATACAATAAAATTGAGTTGCATTTTTGGTGGGTTTTGTTTGAATTGATGTTATTTTCTGTATTTTTGGTGGGTTGATGTTGAATTGATGTTGTATTTCTGTATTTTTGAAACCTCCACAAACAAACACACCCGAGACCCCATGGGGGAAATCGTATGGAAAATCTCTTATTCTTTTCCATGTGTCACTATTTCTCGAATAAACTTTCACGTCTGTCTGAAAATCTACGCCGTCAAACATGGAGAACCTGACTAGTTTGTAATCATCAGACAACGAATGATACCCTAATCCATAAAAGACAGAAACCCGCGTGCAAGAATCTGAGGGGAACTCAATTTTGTAGCTTGGAATTCTTTTAGACGCTCTTGAAGATGGATTCCATAACATCAATTCATGTTCATCTTCAGCATCACATACACAGAACAGACCATTGCAAGAAGCCAAGAAAGCAAGACATTTGTAATTAATTGATTCATTCACGTAAATTAATGGCCTCATAGTTGTTTTCGATGTTGTTCCGTCTAGAGCTGCATAGGTTGAAGAAGAGTGCGAGTCATGTAAGAACATTAAATTAATGCAATTTTGATTTACGGATTGTTTGAGATGCAAATCGAGGAAATGTGGATCGGAAATAAGAGTGTGCCATGATTTGCACACGCATTTGAATCGCATGAGGGATTTTACAGGGAGTCTAGAAAGTATTTCTTGAAAGATTTCGAGTGGTATATTGGGAATTTCATTTCTTAGCCTTTTCTTCTTCATAGCTTTAGAGAGGGAGCGAGAAGAGGGAGAGAAAGATAGTTAAGGACGACTAAGAGCTAATGATCAGATTTGATGCTATTGCTATGAGGAGAAAATATTTGTAAATTGTTGCTCTTGTACTTGGGTGCGAGAAAAGTATGTTAATTCTCATATTATGCGGAACAGAACAACCTTTTTTAGTAGCATCATTTCTTTTGTGTAAAAAGTTAAACACTCTACACTTGGCATTTAAAAGTACAAATTCAGAAAAGGTAGTACAAAACTATTTGATTTTTCTTCAAAAGAAATAAATTTCTTTGTGAACGATTAGATTTAATCGTCCCAAGTTGTCTTCAAGTGCCCGAGTCTCATGTTGCTCATAGTAAATTTGCTAAGCATAAATAAATTAGTTTGTCGTGAATCCCAGTATATTTTTGAATAGTTTGGAATTGTGTATGCGAGTCTCTAGTCTTCTAGTTTCAAAATCCCAGTATTTTTTGTTTGCATGACTTGTTTTTCCATTAGTCTTTCAAATGATGTGCACATATATAGAAAGCTTCTCTCTTTGCATCTGATCATGTTTAATGCACTTTGCAGCTGCACTTTTCTTTGGTATATTTATCTTAAATGGTTTAAATGTATATTTGTGATAGGTTTGGTAATGTCGGGGTCACGCAGTGATTCTAGCCAGCCGGCATCTCTTGGTGACAGTGAAGAGGTGACTAATCCACCTAGAGCGACAAGAAGAAAACAATCAGAGGTATGGCAACATTTTAAAAAGGTCAAAGGTGCAAATAATGTTGTGCATGCTAAATGCGATCACTGTGATAAGCTTTTAGCTGGCAGTGCTAGTGCGGGGACCAATCATTTGAGAAAACACTTGCAAAATGCATGCCCATGTTTCAAGTTGGAAACGAGGAGTAGTTTAGCCGGAAGTCCTAGGGTTGAATTTAAGTTTGATCACATTCAAAGCCGAAGGGACTTGGCAATTGCTGTCATAAAACACAAGTATCCATTTAATATAGGCGAGCACGTGTATTTTGAGAAGTTTTTGAAAGGTTTGAATCCGGAGTTTGAATTGCCTTGTAGGAATACTATTAGGAGTGATGTGATTGAGGTGTATGAAGAGAAAAAGGTTGATGTTTATAAATTGATAGCCGGGCTTAGATGTAAAGTATCTTTAACTACGGATATTTGGACTTCTTGTCATTCACATGATGCCTATTGTTGCTTGACTGCTCATTTTATTGATGATCATTGGGATTTGCAAAAGAAAATTCTTGAGTTTAAAAAGATTCCATTTCCACATGATGGTGAATCTTTATTTGGTATCATGAAAGAAATGATTTTGGAATGGAATTTAGACAAGAAGTTATTTTCAGTTGCTGTTGATAATGCTACTGCTAATGATTCTATGATTAAGAAATTGAAAACTTGGCTTCTTGACGAATCATTAATTGGGTTTGGTGGGGATTTGTTGCACGTTAGATGCAGTGCTCATATTTTAAATTTAATTGTGCAAGATGGGTTGAACGAAATTAGAGAACTAATTGAAAAGATTCGTGAAACAGTAAGGTATCTGAAAAAACATCCTGCCGCTGCTCAAAAATTTGAAATTGCATTAAATCAGTGCAACTTGGGTGATAAGCGCGAAGTTGCAATGGATGTGCCTAATAGGTGGAATTCCACTTACGAGTTGCTTGAAACAGCTTTGCCATTAAAGGAGGCTTTTGCCCGTCTACATAGGATAGATAAACATTATAAGTTTAATCCATCTGAGACAGAATGGAAAGTGGCTGAATATGTTTATGAGTGTTTACAGATATTCTATGAAGTTACTTGCCATTTCAGCGGCCGGAAGTATCCAACTTCTAATATTTTTTTTCCTGATATTTGTGAGATCAGTTTGAGATTGGTTGAGTTGGGAAATAGTGAGCAAGATTTCCTTAAGAACATGTCACTTCCCATGAAAGAAAAGTTTGATAAATATTGGGAAGAATGTTGCTTGGTTTTAGCCGTTGCAGTCGTGTTTGACCCTAGGTTCAAAATAGATTTGGTGGAGTTTTTTTATACTCAAATTTATGGTAAAGATGATGCTTATCCATTCATTCGGAAGGTTCGAGATATTTGTGTTGACTTGTTTATTGACTATGGAGGTAGTTTTCTCTATCCAAGAAATGAATCTATTGGACAAAGCAGCTCTAGCGTCGAGACACGCCGTTCTATAATTAATTTTGATAGATGGTACAATGAAAACAGAGTTGTTGTTAATCAGAAATCTGAGCTAGATACCTACTTGGAGGAGCCTAGGTTTCCGAGAGCGGAGTCCTTCAATATTTTGGATTGGTGGAAAACAAATAGCCCTAGGCTACCTACTTTAGCAAGGATAGCACGAGATATATTAGCAGTTCCGGCTACTACAGTTGCGTCAGAGGCAGCATTTAGTGTGGGAGGACGTGTCATCGATGAGTCACGCACTTGTTTACTTCCAGATGCAGTAGAGGCATTGATAGTAACCGATGATTGGATTGAACTTCCTCCAGAAAAAGGTAAGTATAATTATTGTTATTTATTTGAAATTACAATTACATCAACATAATTTTTCATCTTCATGATTTTTCATCATCTCAAGAAAAAGGTGCCACATCATCTGAAATCCAAGTGGAAAGCGTGTTAAGAGTGTAACATGAAGAGGTACTTTTTCATCCTCTTTAAATTTTTTTATGCATTTGTATAGATATAATGTGCACACAAATTATTCTTGACTTACATTGTTTGCTTTTGTTTAAAATGTAGGGAAGAGTGTTGAATCAAAAGTGATTTTTGGGCTATTGCGAGAGACGGGCTAGAAGAATTTGTTGATTGATTTGGAATATGCAATTTTCTTTTTTTAATATTTTTTGAGTTATGTATTAATTGTCAATGATAATGTTTGTTTTTTTTTATTTTTCTTACTTTCGTTTGGTTTTTTAGAGGGAGAGACAATAGATTAATTATGATTGAAGGGGAATTATATTTACCCCATAAGCATTGTGACAAAAATCAAATAGAGTTTAATATATAGAACCAAATAAAATGACATTATCCTTAAAATTGTTATTAGAGTTGTTTTTTTTTTAAGTTTATATTTTATTTGTTGTTCTCCATTGCAATCTATTCAATTACATCCATGCCAACAACAAACAACATGTGAAGATTAGCATGTTAGCTATAATTCTAGTTGGTATTAAAAAAAAAAAATAAAAAAAAAAAAAAAAAAAAAACGGGTCAGGCCCAGACCCGACCCGAAAAAATCGGGTCTGAATTTTACCCAATTCCACAGGCCCATCGGGTCTGGACCGGGCCCGGGTCGGGTCTGGGTTTAATATATTTTTTGGGGTATTAATTGGGTTTGGGCCTGGGTGGGTATATACCCACCCATTGACAGGCCTAGCCCAGATTTTGGGCTTTACTGCACTGTCAAAATAGAGTTTGGGCACAGAACAGCGACATAAAAGCCATTTTGGATAGTCTTTATTAGGGCTCTCAATGCAGCAGATTTTAATTCGAATTTGATCCAAATTTTAGCATATTCAACCGATTAAAATATTCGATGGGTCAGATCCGATTATGAATATCCGAACTCCGAAATAAATGGATAGGATATGGAATCAAGCAGTCCGAGCGGTTAAACATCCGAATCCGAACTTTAATAATACTTTTTATTATATTAGCAACCTTACATATATAATGTTAGTAAAGAAATTTAAATAGAATATAATATCCAAACTATTATAACTTATAATACATTTTTTTATATTTTTCAAAGTCCATTTTTTGCAAAAAAATAAATAATGTATAGTTTTATACATATTATAAAATAATTTGCTACTTATTTAAATTTTATTTTTTACTTAATAAATAATTTTTTTATTGCTTATTCGATTTTAAAGTTTCAAATTTTTTAACAGTTACTTGGATCGGATTTTTCTATCGGGTTTTGAATTTTTTCTCGGATTTGGATTCAATTGAAATGAATATAACTTTTATAGGATTCCGGTCGGATTCGGATATTAAAGAGGCTTATCGGATTTAGATTCGGATTTTTCAGATTTGATCCAAATCCGATCCGTTGATAGCCCTAGCGTTTATTAATAAAAAATAAAAGAGAGAGAGAGAGAGAGAGAGAGAGAGAGAGGTAAATGCTTGTCGAATTGTACCCTTTTTTTTAATAGAGCTTGAGCTAAGCAGCTTTAATTACCATTTACAGATAGATGTAGTAATTCAAAAATACTTTAAAAAAGTACCCTTTACGTATGGATGTAGTAATTCAATTAAAATGCCTCATTGTTCAAATTCAATTATAAATATTGGTAAATTTCGCTTTGCCCCATTGTACTCTAACTCAGTTTCATTTTACCCTCTTACACTCTCAATTGCATCATTTTACCCCCTTTTACCTTTGTTTTTGCTTCCATTGTTATATTTCATTGAATATTTAACTATTTATGTAAGTCAAAATCATATTAACAACCTCCAAACTTTTTCTATTAACAAGCATCTCCAACATATAAAAAATACCGACATTCTCATTATTTTTTTAAAAATAATATTTATTTATTTTTGCTTGTAACAATACTAATGTCCAATATTTAGTATTGAAAAAAGATTAATTATTCTATTTAGTCTATCATTTTTGTATATCTTAAAATTTTTATTTTCTAAAAGCGGTAAATTGTGTGTTTTTTTTAATTTGATAGGCAGAATAGTAAATAATCCCACGCATATTTTCATGCATGATTTTTTGTTTTAATTAATACATCTTTATTGCATTGTTGAAGTTTAATTCTTTATGGTAAATAAATTTCTTCATAGAATAGTCTTTATATATATATATATATTCATAATTTTTTTTTTAAAATCTTTTAAAATCATTTATTATTTTAAGAGTTTAATTATTCATTTATAAAAATCATCATTGAAAAACTCATTTAAAAATACTATGACCAATTTATCAATTTTCAAGAAAAAATAATTTTTATCACTTTAACAATGTATTTTAGCAAAAAGAAATTAAAATTTTGATGAGAATTATTTTGAAGAACTAAAAGACAAAAACCAATAATTAACCAATGTTGTCAAAAAAAAATGAATATGAAGCCAAAAAAACAAAGAAAAGTCAAAAAATAGAAAATATCAATAAAAAGAATATCGACCAAAATTTATTTGAACTTGATGTACTATGCGCCCTCTCACTCAAATACGTCAACACTTTGCCAGTCAGCAAATCTCAAAAGTGTGAGGCCCAATGTCCTCGAGAGACTTAATGTCCTCAAAGGAGCATCCGCATGTAATAGGAAACCCTTAAGTGAATTTCATGAGAGGGGGAATACACCCAGTCTTACCCCTCTATTGAGTCTGTGGCCAGGAAGCTTTGAAGAGAGGCACTAATGGGCCCTCGAGGCTCTATCAACTAAATAGGCAGACCTAAAGATCGTGGCTTTGGGATGCAAAGAAGCTTTCGAAGGCAGGTTCATCGTATCGAAGGCATGAGTCCTCCCAATCAAATGCCTTCAAATTTGTCAACAAGACCCAAATGGGAATCTTAGCTGGCAATCCAACTAGGCGCTGCACCCACAGCCACCAAACTTGTCCCTGCCGCACATAGGACCGTTCTGTCAATCCCATAAATATTAAATGTTCTCTAATAAAGGTTATCTTTGGTATTAAATGCCCAAGATATGTATTAAATGTGAAACGAAACCCCCATTAATGAGAGTAGGCCCAGTCGCCTTTTTGGAGTCCAAGGAGTAACAAAAAACATGTACACTTGTACTCCATGGGTCAAATAAGCTAGCCAATCACCATTAACCATATCAGATCAAAGACCCACTCGCATATAAATAGGCAAAAGGCTCTCCCAAAAAGGTAACCCGAACATTATCTTGCATTCTTCTCCTTCAAGATTATTGCAATATTATTGTTCATCTTCTCCAAAAAACCCTAAAGCTAACTTGAGCGTTGAAGAGCTTACGTTCTCACATGCATTCCTCCCTCTTTGACAGGTGGGCCACCAGCATATCATTCGAAGTATATCAAACTCCATCATGTGGTCAACCAAAAAGACCCTGCATTGGAACTCAAAACATGCATTAGTAGTACATACTCACGACATAAAGTACATATTTTGCATAAATATTCTCGTTAATCAAATTAAAAATTACAAAAATCATAATTCTTAAAAATAAAATCATCATTAAATATACAAAATGACTGGCCAAGTGAAATAATTAACCTTTTTATAGTACAAAACAATGGTCATGAGCAATTTTATTTTTTGAAAAAAATGTTAAATCTTTAAAAGACGCTAATGGGATTGTGCTTCATGTCCATTTTTAAATATTTGGAGAGTGATTGCTTATAGAAAAAATTTATGGGAGGTTAATACAATTTTCACACACACACACACGCATATGCATATATATATGGATATTTGATGAAATATATCAATTGAAGCAAAAATAAAATTACAAGGGGGTAATGTAACATCCTAATTATGTTAATTAGTAAATTTTTATATTAAATATTTACCTAATGGTAAAATATTAATTATGTCATTATCATACTTATTATTCAAAATAAAATAAAAAAAAGAAAAGATTGGATTAGGCGTAAGATTAAGACTAATGTGAGTGCTCTTGTCAGCGAAGGCAAAAATGGCCATTCATTACCTCTTTGTCTTTGGCCGACACTTTCTTCATTTTCTTTGTCAATTATTTGTACAATTTGTCGACAATTTTTCAAATAAACGTAGCTTTCTATCACCCTCATTCTAGAGTTTAAACAAAATTTTATTCCCCAAAATCTGCAAGAAACTTGTTGCAAAAAGAAGGAAAGAAGTTCACTACTCCACTATACGAATCTATGGTCAAGTAAGTAACTTTGAACTTCAATAACTCTCTCAAATCTTGTTAGAATGCTCTCAATTAATTCAAATCTATTTTCCTTGTTTCATATTGTTTCTAGAATCATCTAGGTGCCTAAAACTCTCTATGGTTTGATCTAGAGACAAGCTCAAAGTTGGATATGTATTAGACATTGAAAACCATAATGGCAATTTTATAAACAACTAGCTATTTTTCGAGATCTTTATCTCACTCGTTACTAATTCAACTTTAACATACTTTATACCTTTTGAAAGCTTGTTATGTGAACTTTTGATATGTGTTTATTTTTAACCAAAATTAGATTTCCTAAGATCTGTAGAGAGTCTCAAACATGGCTGCTCTATTTTAGGTTACTGAAATTTTAATGCGAGTAGCTTACTTTGTGCCCTCATAACTCTTTCACTTCTTGCTCAAATTTGACAAACTTTAGAAAGCTTGAAGAATATGTTTTCCAATGGTACTAAAAGTATATCTAGAAAAGTTTTGAATAGATCTATATAAGCTCTCAAAGTCAACTCTTTGAAATAGTTTTTCAAGAATCCGAAAAAATTTTCAGATTTCGAGTTTCCTTGAGCTATATTAGAACACCCATAACTCTCTCATCTTTTATTTGAATTTGATGAAATTTGTGTTGTTAGAAAGCCTATAGAATAAAGTTTGAGGTGGCACTAAATTCATATATAAAGCTAATTTGTAGAGATTTGAAAAACCTCTTAAAGTTGGTTGCCCGAAACCCATTCTTGAAACTGTAGAAAAATTTCAGATTTTGATTTCTTTGATGCAACATTTGAACCTTCGTATTTCTTTCAATACTGACCAAATCAAGTGATTCTTGAACCTATGAACTCCTCATATTTCATACTGAGTTCAAAAACCATAACATAGGTACCAAACGCCTGAAATTTGTGAGAAAGACAGGCTTGAAATCATCCTGTTGAACAACTTCCATTCTTGAAATCAAAATTTCAAAATCTTTATTTTAAACCTTGAAACCTTCAAAACTCATCACAAATAATTTATACATGTCTTGAGGGGCATAACACTCCAAAAAATATTTTATTTTCAGCTGAGGATGTCAATAAAATCTCGTCGATACTCAAGTTGATGGGTAACTATTATTCCAACGATTTCGATATAAACTAGCCACCAAAATCAGTTCTCTAGTCATCTAATTTTGGTTTGGAATGGTCAATTGCAAGAAATTTTATCAAAATTGAACAAACCCATTTTAGCCCTAAACCCGAAGTTTAAAACTTCAGTTACTCCTAATCTATTAAATTTTCCAAAATTGAATTGGGGGTTTGACTCCTTGTATCAAGAGCTTCATTTCATATATTGGTCACCAATCAATAGCCAGTCAATGGCATTAACCGTCAACCAATGCCGATCAACAATGGTCAATGACGGTCAACGATCGCGGGTCAACCCTTCTACTTAATTTAGCCATTTTCAAAGCTTTCGACGTACTAATCTCAAATTCAAATTATGTTTTCCAATCAGACATCATCTTGAAGGCCTATTGCTTTAAAGTCTACAATCGATTAATCATATTCGACTAATAATTCTTAAACTCAATCTTCTACACCTAAAATACTTTAATTACCATTATTTGGAATAGATATATTACTTTTAGTTATAATTGCATAATTTATAGGACAACCAAGTTGAGACATTTGATTCGACTCGGTTCACCAGCCAAACTTAATCGAGTTAGGTAAGAGCCCCAATCTTTCCTTAATGAGGTATTGAACTATATGTAGTAAATACTTTTGTATGACCACCAAAAATTATTTTTATGGATTTGTATCTTTTCTTACCCGTTAGATATATTTGTATTTTACGATATTATTTTGATATTATATTATTTTCAATTATTTTATTATATATTACTTCTTCGTAATATGTAAACTTGTACGGATATATGTATATTTATATATTGCATATTTGCAGATTGAAAGCTATATCCATTCTGTCTTCTGTTATGATTATCACTCTTAGGGACCTCGTTGGAAAGTTGTGCCCAGGGACGTATAGAAGGGGATTGCCAGGTGGAACATACCGATGGTAGAATTTCTTCTGCACAATCCCATCCATTGGATTCGATTTTATTTGCAGTCAGAGGTTGGCTATAAATGAGGTTGGATCAGTATATTGCACAAGCGCATGATACACCTTCCATCAGTTCAAGTCCAGATAGCTCCTTGACAAGGGAGACATAAGGATTTCTATTATGTTTTTGTCCATTTTGGGTAGTCGTAAGGTTGAAGACTTATCAGCTCAGCTCGCCATTGCATGCTTCTGAGAATCATTTATAACATGATTATTTCAATACTTTTTCTGCCTATTTTGAAAAAATCATTCATGACAAGACTTTTTCAATACTTATTCAGAGCATTACAATTTTCTATTGCATACAATAAAAATCACGTTATCTATTTTAATATGATTTTATTGTTGATTTATCATATAAGGGTTTGGACTTTGTATTTGAACATGACAAGTCTACTACGAATTAATTTTAATGTTGGTATTCTATGTAGTAATGCTTCCGCTAAAGAGATTGCCAGTAATGGAATGATACAAATATTTTGTACAGTTACCTAGTAACACCCTAATTGTATATAGGTGAACTGATTCAATTTTGTGTGTAAGGAAATAAAGTTGGATTGGTTTGGTGTACAAAGAGGTAAAAACGAATTTTGCGCTAGAGATATTCATAGTTCAAAAAAAGTGAACTGAATGTACAAATTTAAGCAGACCAATTGTACACTATGTATTTGCTAGTCAGTTAGTTTAGTTGGGTACAACTTAGTGTCAGCTTGATTACATTGTATTTTTCCCGGTCCAGTTTATGATGAAACTTTTATCTATGATTACGTCTAACATATATAAACACATAATTAAAATAACCGGATATCGGCTCACTGATGTGTTTCGGCGCACATAGATCGTTATCGACAATTTGATTACATATATATATATATATATATAAAGAAAAAGCCCTACAGTGCAGAGCCGTGATACTAATAATAATATATACAAGACAAGTGTGGGTAATTCATTTGGTAGGAAACGAGACATAATAGAAAATAATATTGTGGAACATTTCATTTGGTAGCAAAACGAAACGTAGTGAAAAATAATACCCCTCTAATCCCTTCAATCTTTCTTATAGTGTTGATGCGAGACCTAACCATGCTACTGGTTATTGGTGGAGGTTATTGCCCAACAGCCTAAGCTTGCCCCTCTAATCTCATAGCATTGGTACGAAAACTCTCCAATTAATCGGATGGTGGTGATTAATCCAATTTACAAAACCAAATCGATTCCCAAAAGTGGGAATTTCTATAGCTGTTTTTATGAAGTACTGGTAATTCTAAAATACGCTAAATCATTTTAGAATGCTTTATCAAGACAGTTACCGGTACATTATTCGTCCCCATACGTAAAACAGACACACGAGACAGCCAAAATCTGACTGGTTTGCATATTCTATTCCAATTTTTTTTTAACAAAAAAAGACCAAGATGCTTTTTGTGAGTTTACTTGTTTTCTTTACGAACTTTAGATTTTGAGCTTTTTATTGTCTTGGGTATTTTCCTAGTTTCTCAACGATAACCAGAATAGTCAAGTCACCATTAACCTCAACAAAAAACATTAACCATTCCTATTTGTGAACTTGAAGTAATAAAACAATTTTGAGCACAACTTTTGTTAAGTGTGACCGTGTTTATGTGCATGTACCACACTCTTCTCATTAGAATTATTACCTTCTGAAGTCTTTTGATAACGAGACTCGACATTACGACCGACCTCCAGTATATTTTTGTGTGATTATACAAATTTATTAAAAAGACTTGGATAACATATCCATATACACGGGGATAATTTGAAAACTTGAATAAAAATTTGAATTGTTAAATCATCTAATCATGTCATAATCAACACAAATGGATAACCTTACGGTGCGAATAAGCAATTGAATTCTGTATTTCTTGTAGATTTGCTCTTGCTAAGTATTCATACTTAGTGCATATGAAACTTGGTATTATTTGGATTCAATTTTGAATCCATTCATCTTAATTACAGCTAAAGCTTTCTTAAACAAAAAACAAAAGAAAGAAACAATCCATCGAACGACCATGTAATAACCCAGAAACGCAAGAAATCAAACTGAGTGCAGGTGTATATGCACACATGTAAAGGTGCAGGTGTAGTGTGCGCATGTGAGGGTGGGGTGGGGGTGAGGGTGCGTGCTCAAATACACCAGTTAACAACATGAAACCATAAATGAGTTTTCGTGTATCGACATCAAAACAATCCAGCAATTAAAATATAGTTGATGTAGCAAAAGTATAGCAGCAAATCACATGAGACCTTACAGGAAGCATAAACAACTCGTCTTAAGATATTCACTACTGCATACAGGCATTTCAGGATAATTGAACTTTTACCAGGCTTGTGTGCATTCAGGTTCAAGCTGGTTCGACATTGGAGCCTGATGACATCTGTAGAAACCCAGAGAGTGAAAAGGAGGAAAAAAAGGAAAAAGAAAAATACTCGTGAGAATCGGAAATTGATATGAATGCAAATATTTGCTGTAAGAGTTATAATAGCAGTACGTTAACGGATCTCATTCACATGCCAAGAAAGCAAAAGACTTCAAGCAACAGAACTTCACAGGAGCAAAAAAAGGTAACACACTAGTGGGAGTCAATTATGTCCAACAGAATAAATGAAGTTGTTAAACATCTTAAATTGCAACTAAGAAGTAAAATACGTTTCACATGATTTTCTAGCCTACAGATTAGAGTAAGACATGTTGCAGTAGGCAAATTGACATATACTGTGAGTGATGAGCTTCTGAGCTTATTAAGCTTACAGGCCATACCTTGCACTGAAGACTTGTTATTGCTGACTTCAGTAGATTGTCACCAACAATCAGCCTCAATTTCTTCACAAATTCGTCCCTACTTAACTTCTTGTTCTGCCCCATCAGCAGGGAGAGGAGATTCAAATTTAGTACATATCTAGAGCAGTAAAAGGAAATTAAAAGTGTCAACAGACATACCCTGAACATCGTGTAGTTGGTTTTCACAAGTTCCATGCTTTGAGAAGTGATTTGTCTGAAATTGCAGCAAACAACATCGGAATGGCATCCAGGGGCTCTTGGGAGTCCTTGCTTGAAAAGTTTTACCTAAGGCCTGACAGGAATAACTTATCTAAGTATGGAAACAAGGTCTTTCAATAGAAACAAAAATTGCAAAACAACTTTGTCATCCAAAATCTTGAAAAAATAGAAGACTCCACACTATTAACTGCCTAATGTGGTTCCCTCGACCAAAAATACACTCCAGAAAGATTGGAAGGGAAAATATGAGATCGAACAAAAATGAACATCATAACGTAGTGGAGTCCACAGCTTGATCCAACTAAAGCAGAACACACGCAGTGGCAATTAAAGAAGGGGCATGTTTTTAAAGCAAACAGAGAAGATTTGCATTGGTTTTAATTCTATCTAAGAATGTATCAGACATTTTAACTGCAGGTATTCGTATTC